>JASPKP010002043.1:0-2500 GCA_030674155.1 Stramonita haemastoma | reverse complement strand
AAGAGAGATGAGTAAAAAAACATACTCACACACACAAAAAAACACACACACAACTAAACACAACCACACCCCAAAAAACCCAAAACACAACCACACACACATACACTTACTATTTATGGTGGAAAAATATGAAAAAAATTGAAAAACTGCCCCACAACAGGGGGGTGAATTTTTAAAAAAGCAAAATGAGGCCTTTATTCCATTATTATTTGAATAAAAGGAAAAAAGTACAATAAGATAACAAAACACACACACACACACACACAACACACACACCACACACACACACCACACCACAAAAACCCACACACAACAATCACAGACATGACACACAGAAGATCATTGTTTTGTTAGTACTGGCTTTTTTCATGTCTTTCGGGTTGTTATTGTTTACAAAAAAAGATGACCCCAGATTATGGAAAAACACAAAAAACCCTACACCCCCCCTAAAACACACACGCTTTCACGCAGCACACACCACACCACAACCACCCACGAAACACACACACACACACACCACAACAACAATATATTTATATATATTTTTATATATATATATTATATATTATATATATATATTATTATTTTTATATTTTTTCCCATACTTTAACACACCCGCCACACCAATTTTGGATATATGAAATATTTTCGCCCCTACATGAATGCACAAACCTGAGTACATTAGTTTAAAAGCTTGCCTAAGTTTCAAGCGGACAGCTATCAGCACACTCTCTATCACCCTACCCCCCACCTGTTTTTCCTAGAAAAATTAACATATTAAAACATTTCTTCCCACACCAAAGTGGGGACCAAAAAGAAAGGATGCTGTTGGGCCTTACTTGACAGGTGTTAAAATTAAGGCCAGTGCAACATTCTTTTCTTAGGGACAGACACAATTTAGCTGCGTGTCTGAGTGTTTCCAAGAAGAAGAAGGAAAAGAAGAAAAAAGGGGAAGAAAGAAAGAAAAAGAAGGGAGGAAAAAAAATAAAAGAAGGAAAGAAGAAGGAGGAGGGGGGGGGGGGGGAGGAGGAAGGAGGAAGGAAAAAGGGAGGAAAAGGAAAAGAAAAAGAAAAGAAGAAGAAAAAGGGGAAGAAGAAAAAAAGGGGAAGAAGAAGAAAAGAAAGAAAGAAAGAAGAAGAAGAAAAAGATCTCCCTACTTTTTTTTCCCTTTTTTCATCCCTCTTCCCTTTTTCTTTTGCTTTCTCTGTAATACTTGTAATGTAATGCCTGATGGAAATTTTTGCACCCAGTGACCCTTTCCTTGACAAAAATAAAAATAAATGCGGGCACAATACACACAAACACACACAGACCCACAGAACACAGACAAAGACAAAACAACACACACACACATACAACCACAACATACAAAATTGAAAACTGCTTTCAAATGAGGACAGGTGTAAAAAAAAGGAATGAGTGTTTATTCTTCGAATTAAAAGAAACAACCCCACACAACACACAACACACCACAACACCACACACACACACACACACACCACACACAACACACACACACACAATGCACGCGCACACACCCCACAACAACTAAATTTTGGGAAACATTAAGGGGAAAAAAAAAAAAAATCTAAAACAGCGGAAAAATTTGGGTCCCTTTACCCAGTCAGACTTTTAAAACCCTTTTTTCCTTTCAGACCCCATTTTTAAAAACGGCCCCGTTGTGAAAATTTTTAGCACATACTGTCCAAGCTTGTTTATAGCGACAGGGGAAAACGGGGGAAAATTTCCGGGGGGGGGGAAATTTTATGCCCCGGTTTTTTGGGGGGGGGAGGGGGAAAGGGGGGGAAAAAGGAAAAGGGGGGGGGTGAAAAATAAAAGGGGAGGTGAAAGGGGGAAGGGGGAAAAGGAAGGAGGGGGAGGGGGAGAGGTTAGAAGGGGGGGGGGAGAGAGAGGGGGAAAAGGGGGGGGGGGGGGGGGGGGGGGGAAGGGGAAAGGGGGGGGAGAGAGAGGGGGGGGGGGGGGGAAGGGGGGGGGGGAGAGGGTTGTGTCCCCATGTTTTACACCACAGGGCCCAAAAAAATAGGGATGCATGCTTTTCTTCCCACTTTTTAAAATTATGTGTGATTTTTAAAATTTAACAAAACTCCCACCCCCCCTTTTCCTTTTCAAACACACACACACACACAACAAAAGGGGACACACCCCACACACCCAAAACCCACCCCAAAACAAAACACACACCACACACACACCCCCACAAACAAACACACACACCCCACACAACACACACATCGAAATGCACCAGGGGAAAACCCCAAAAATTTAAAAAAAACAGTTTTTTGGAAGGGGTTAAAATCTTTTCAGGGGATTGACAAATGGGCCCCTAAAAAGGAAAAAAACCCGTTTTTTAGTAGATTTTTTTTTTTCCCCCCCCCCCCCCCCTATAACACTTCCCCCCTACTTCCACCCCCACTTTGTCGGGCCCCCCAAAATTTGGGTGTCTGCTTTTCCCCGTTAGGGCTTTTACCTACATCTGTAT
>JASPKP010002042.1:12500-15000 GCA_030674155.1 Stramonita haemastoma | reverse complement strand
GGACACAGAGCCAACCCCATGATGAGCATGAAAGGGAGCAGCACATGGAAAGTGTACTACTAGACCCGCCTTGGACTGAACCATCTCAGCAGCAACTGCAAGAGAAAACAGCAATGGACCGGTCCACAGAGGTGGACTCACTGGAAAAGGACCAGTTGTGGGAGCATGCTTGCATAGGACAAGACCAGCTACAAAGAAGGACTTTGACCAGCCAGCAACAGCCCCACAGCAGTGTCTCCTCAGATCTGGACCAGCGCAAGGAAGACCCCACAACTAGCTATTGTCTACGGGATAAACAGACTTTGCCTGATCAAACGCCACCATTCTCTGCGTTCCCCAGTGACCGTACCTTTTCTGTCACTAATCCAGTGCTTATGATGGAAAGGCCCGCACAAGAAAAGACAACGCCAGGATCTCAGCCATCTGATGTCCAAGCTGACTATGCACACGAGCCAGCCAGAACGCAATTACCAGTATGTCCAGGGAACAACACATACAGTGAAGCAGTCAGATGCGTGCCCTCGACCAGAGACACAGAGGGTGAGGTGCCTGAGCCAGCTGAAGATGCTCCGGACCCAGTCTGCCAGCCATCAAGGAACAAAAGCCCTGACGTAGCCACATCAACACTGAATGCCATGGCAACTACCTTTTCACCAAGACAGATGCGTTGTCAACGTGCTTGTACTTACAAGCAACCTGGTATCCAGTCCTGGCTAGCGCCCAAAGCAAACACAAGTGCGAAAAAAGTTGGTAAAAGAACAAAAATAAATCTGACCAATGTCACAAGAAAGACTACTGCTGCAGGAGCTAAAAGATAGGATGGAGGTCAAGGCCCAATGCGTGCTGAAGTAGCTTCCATTTCTTTTTTGTCTTATAATATTGGAGGACTCACCTCAAAGCTTAATGATGCTGATTTTATTCAATATGTAAAAAAGTTTGACTTTGTATGTCTCTTGGAAACATTTGTTTCCGATGTTACAACAAATGTATTTTCAAATTTTGTAATGTATGTTTCGCCTGCAACTAAGGTAGGAAACTTAGGCAGAAAGTCTGGTGGTGTAATAGTTTTGGTTAAAAAGGCCTTTCAAAACTTTGTTGAAAGAGTTGAGTTTAATAGTAACAATATTATTATTCTAAAACTTTCAAAAAAATTGTGTGAAAGTGATCATAACATTTTTCTTGTGTTTTTGTATTTGCCACCTATAAACTCACCTTACTATACAGTTACTGACTTTAATGATGGTATTGAAATTCTTGAGTCATGCCTGCTCCAGATTATTGAGCACAATCAGGATGCTGCATTTATTATTTCTGGCGATTTTAATGCCAGAACGGCAAACAATCAGCCAATCGAAAGGCAGTCTTTTTATACTTCCAAACAATGGAAAGATGATCTAGATACAGTACAATACAGAAATTCCCAAGACCAGGGAGAGAACGATTTTGGTAGAAGGCTGTTAGATTTATGTTCTTTTTATGAACTGTGTTTTCTTAATGGTAATTGTCAAGGGGACGAACAAGGTCATTATACATTTATTTCTAGCATGGGCAGTAGCGTAATAGATTATTTCATTATATCACGTGCGATTTTTGATTTGGCAATGAACATGAATGTTGGAGAACAGATTTACTCACAACATATGCCAATAACATGTAACATTAGGAGCAGGAATGTTCCTGTTTCTCATTCTCCAAGCACCCAAAACATTGTTATAGAGAAGCTTGTATGGGATATTGGGAAATTTGATGTATTTAAACAGAACATCTTAAAATGTAAAGATAAGCTTGCGCTAGCGGCAACGTTTGTCAGTTCTAGTATCAATGAAGCAGTAAGTATGTTTACATCAGTTATGGTAGAAGCTTCATCTTGCATGCAGAAGAAAGTTATAATTACTGACCAGAGACCAAAACAGAAATGGTTTGACAAAGAATGCAGAAAGGCTAAGATAATCACTAAACAATCACTTAGAAAGTATAGAACAATTTATTGTGATGGAAATAAAAATGACTATCTTGTAAAGAGAAAAGAGTATAAAGAGTTGCTAAGAAGAAAATCTGAGGCCTACAAAAATGATATGAAAAATAAGATAATGAATAGTATGCATGATCCCAAAACTTTCTGATCTACTTTAAAGTCAATTTCTTCAAAAAGAAATAAGAAAAGAAATATCATATCTAAAGAAGATTGGCTGAAGCATTTTGCAACAGTATCGGATGCAACAACAGGCAGCCCTCAAAGCAAACAAATAATGCAGGATGGATGTGACCAGAGTGCAGATTTTAATTTACAGTTGAATAGAGAGATTGAGGCTGATGAGGTTTTGGCGGCTATTAGGCATTTGAAATGTAATAAAGCTGGTGGTCCGGACACTCTGATTCCAGAAGTGTTCATTTACTCTGCTGAGGCCATAGCACCTTTTCTAACCACTGTATTTAATCAAGCCTTTGTTACTGGGCAGTTTCCTAATTTGTGGACAGAAGCAATTATTCAGCCACTCCA
>JASPKP010002042.1:2500-7500 GCA_030674155.1 Stramonita haemastoma | reverse complement strand
TTGATATCAATAATCTTCACACACAAAAAAACATTGGTTTTATTCTGAGATTTAAAATTTTCACAAGGTAGAAGCCCTGATGATAATGGCCTGTCTTGTCGGCGGGGCTACAAAACAAAAACATTGGTTTGGATTGGATTGGCATTGGTCAAAATACAGAGGTTCAGATAAAATATGCTTTGTGGTAAGAAGAAAATCATACATAAAAGCACACGAGTGCTTATTCGATTATCCTCGATATATCAGAATAAATAGATAAATAGATATATAGATAAATAAATAAATAAATAAATAAATAAATAAATAAATAAATGAATACATACATACATACATACATACATACATACATACATACATACATACATACATACATACATACATACATACATATCCACAGGTTAAAATGCCCATGCTTCGTCTCTGATTGAGTTTAAACGTCGCTAAGTATTGTCTGTAGCAGTGTGCGGTGGTTTTTCCTTGGAGTCTGGAGAAGACATGTCCGGAACGCCATCATTGTGCTCGGATAAAGCTCTGCGAGAGAATCGTGTACCTCAATACTAACGTGGATGAGGAGACAGCCTTCTGATTCTGATACTGAGCCATGATTTCGCAGTCCGCGGGTTCGAATCCCAATGGCACACACTGAAGGTGTACGAGCACGTTACACCAACATCTGGACTGGCCAAGTTTGTTCTACAGGGAACAGTACAAGGAGGGAGTCGAAGAACTAGAGGCAGACAGAGAAAAATATAGGAAAATAACATCAGAGAGTGTGATGGCTTTGGATGGAACCAAAGACTATGGAAAGTTGAGAACTGCGAGGAGTGGAGGAGGCTGGCTGCAAAATCTTCAGTGGTGCCCTAACGGTCTGCTAGACTACGGGATAGGTGAAGGTGAAGATGAAGGAAAGCGCATGGTTAGGTAAATGGTGGAAAATTGCTAACACTTAAGCCCCTTGAAGAGTGGTTCGGACGCTCCACTGATTTTTTTTTTCAGGCAGTAGTTTTACTGGGAAGTGAAACTATGCGGAGTTTATTCTGATTATGATTTTTGTAAGGTGCATGCTGGGTATGTCCTGGTCATGGTTACTACTGATCAGGTTACATCTTGGAGAAAAAGTCAGCATCAAAATCATGCAGGAAATCCAAAGAGAATGTTTGAGAGGTTTATTTATTTATCTATACCACTTTAGGTCACGGCAGATTTCTCTGTGTGCAAATCGAGCTGCTCTCCCCAGGGAGAGCGCGTCGCCAAAAGACTAACGCCACCCAGTACTTTTTTTCTTTTCCTGTCTGCAACTGTATTTTTTTCCTTATCAGAGTGGCTTTTTTCTACAAATACTTGCCAGGGACAACTCTTTAGTTGTTTTGAGTTCTTTTTACATACGGTAAATAGTTTTCTGTAACACAGAGACTTCGAATTCGGTTTATCGTCTCATTCGAAAGACTAGCACCCAGACCACCACTCATGGTCTAATGGATTGGGGAAAGGTTTCGAATCCCAAACGGGATTTGAACCACTGCACACTTCCGACCCGGACTTTTCGCTTTCTAGGCAGGGGCGTTACCTCTACACCACCGGGTTGACTTAAGTGCTAAACTGAAATGTATCTGCTTTTAAAAGGAGAAGAACAGAGGGTATACGTGGGTATAGTTTTATGTTACCTTTTTTCGGGTCGTAAATTTTATCGGTTGTTTTTTTTTGTCGCACGAACGCAAGAATGCATCCACGCAAGCAAGCACGCACGCACGCATGCTCATTTTGTGTATGTGTGAGTGAGTGAGTGAGTGAGTGAGTGAGTGAGTGAGTGAGTGGTGTGTGTGTGTGTGTGTGTGTGTGTGTGTGTGTGTGTGTGTGTGTGTGTGTGTGTGTGTGTGTTTCTATATCAGTATTTAGTCTTCTTCTTCTTCTTCTTCTTCTTCTTCTTCTTCTTCTTCTCTTTTATGTTGTGTCTTGTGCTTTCTTTTTTTTCGTCCTTTTTTGTTGTGTGTTTTCTTTATCTATTCTTTCTGTCTTTCCTTTCCTTTCCTTTCCTTTCTGCTCGTCCTCTTTTTTTCATCTTTCTCTTTGAGGACCTCTGCAGCTGCGACCGCCTCCCTAAAACTAATTAAGCCTAAGTATTGGGCTTTCGCTGTCCTTTTTTCTTTTTTTTTTCTTTTTTTTCTTCTGGTCTTTTCTTTATATTTTCTCTTCTTTTGGTTTTGTTTTTTAAAAACTTGTTGTGACCCTATTTTTTTTAACAAAGTTATTTTTGCATGTGTCTTCTCTCTGACTTTAATCTTGGGTGTGTGTGTGTGTGTGTGTGTGTGTGTGTGTGTGTGTGTGTGTGTGTGTGTGTGTGTGTGTGTTTCTCTGTGCACATGTCAAAATGGAGCACGGAGGGAGGGAGGGAGGCAGAGAGAGAGAGAGAGAGAGACAGACAGACAGACAGACAGACAGACAAGACAGGCAAACAAACAAACAGAGAGAGACAGGGACAAAGAGTGACAAAGTACTCAAACTTGAACTGGAATTCAAAATGGTTAACTCAGTGTAAGCTATAGCCTTGTACTGAAAGGGGTACAATGCATTATTGTCAAAGCCAAACAGTAACACAGAGAGAGAGAGAACTCAGGAACTCAGGATTTTAATTTTAAGGCCACTGGCCTGTATACAAGGGGGTAGCCATTTTGACAAAAAAACCGTGAACAAAACAGTAAATAAACAAAAGTAATGTTGGCAATGTCAAAAGTGATTTTCCAAAGATACATGAAAGACTTTTACTTTTAGTACACCAATTATATTTAACAAAGTTTTGAGGCTTTCAGAACATCAAATATATACAAACCCAAGTGTCTCAATTGGCAAACATTTTCCCCATTCAAAATAGTTTGAAGGTATTGTTCATTTACATGAATAATTTGTGAAGTATTTTGACAGGTATTTGTCTCTCAAATCTGTAAACTTTGTACATTCAAGGAACTCTGAACAATTTTATTGTATAAGGCCAGGGGACCCATTACAATTTCACTCCCCCCTAATTAACTACCTCGTTATCATTCCTTCCCAAGAATGCATCTAAAAACACTTCAAGGTCATCGTTTATATTATTCACTCGTGGTATTAGCACGCATCTGCTTGGAATGTTTGGAACATTTCAGAATAAAAATAAATTGAATAAATAAAGGAATAAATAGATAGATACTATTGATTTGAGAAATGATAACTGGGGTGTAAATTATAAACAGCGTAGCATTAGGCGCTGAAACAACTTGAGTAGTAGGTCAATTATTTTGATACAGCCATCATTCTAATGCAGATCTCATTTTATTGGAATGACATGTGAATCGCCCTAAATCATGAAGACTTTTGACATCTTCCCTCATAAGTTAAAACGTCATTTCTGGCGGGCAATTCATATAATAAGATGGGATGTATTTTTGTCGCAAGTCAGTCAGAAATTTACAGTAAAATAAAGTGTGTACATTGCCTTCCAAGCAAGAATTACAGAGCAGACAGTTAAGATCATCGGGATTGAAAGTAGCACATCGCAATTTGTGTGTGTGTATTAGTTTCACCGATTATGAATTGGATGAGCACATCTCTGATATGGTTGTTAGTGGTAACGGTGAAATTCGATTCCAGTGATACAGAAGATTTAAAATTCCGATAAACTGCAAATCTACTACTTGAATATACGTGTGCCAATTTTGACTGTGACAATCAATTAATCTTTGCTTAAAAGTAGATAAGAATCCCCTATATTGCACACCCTGGTGTTCCCAAACAAACCCATATCCAAATTTATACAACGTGTCCCGCACATGTGATGCCCAGCACATCCGTCCTTGATCACATGATGTTAGCAGCATAACACTGGACGAGAGAGTCCGGACTGACTGATTCTTGTAAGACGTAGCCAATATGTTATGTATGCATGACGGAAAAGAAATATATAGAGGCGGTGTAGCCCCCTTTCACTGTAAACCATATCGTTTCAAAGAGAGAGAGAGAGAGAGAGAGAGAGAGAGAGAGAGAGAGACAGACAGACAGACAGACAGACAGACAGACAGACAGACAGACAGAATGTGTGTGTATCATATATGTGCACATGGGCTTTAGCGTGTTTAAAGTAAAGAAGCAAACCCAAATAATCTAGTCAAATATAAAACCAACAGACTGATAAAGCAATAGTGAACAAACACACAAACAAAACCCAACAAAACCCTTAGCAAACAAAGGGAAAGAGGAATGTCAAGTAAACTTTAGGATAAACATACACACAAAATTGAAGTCTGAATAAACAATTCGCTGACAAGTAAACAGACACATAAAACAAAACAGAAACGGTAAGCGCTCACAGAAAAGCACACACAGAAACAAACAAAATATATAAAGAACAAAAGATCAACTAATACACGAATAAACCCAAAGAACAAAGACACAAATAAACACATACATATATATTATGTCACTGCTTTCTTTCTCATACACACTTTTCTGACATATTTCCCGAATTTTTAACTGGAATAACCAGCTTTCAGGAAAGAGGATCTGATCTTTTTTTTTTCCCCCTCTGAACACGAAAAATCGATGTGTCAGAGGGAACCGTGAAATCGTCAAGCCATTGTGATAAATTTTTATCCCAGACCGAAAGCTTTGTCAGTTATTGACGTAAACTAAATGAAGAATTTTACATTAGAATGTTCTACTGTAAAATGTCATGTCGAGTCGTAGTATGGCTGCATATGTGGTGAAATCCTGAAAACAGTCTTGCACGCAGCAGACATTTTTTTTTTATCAGTGTGTATTTCCAATCTCAGAGTGATTCCCAGGTGGGATGAATGACACAGATTACATATTCTGGGTGAACTTCGGGGTGTTAAGCTGGGGAATGAAAAACAACAGCATTATGATCATTTACATTTTACATCATTGTACCGCTGTGACCTTTTCTTTTCTGTTTGCCTACGAATGCTCCAATCTAATTCAATGGTATTGTTTAAAGCTCACCGCCCACA
>JASPKP010002041.1:10000-22500 GCA_030674155.1 Stramonita haemastoma | reverse complement strand
ACTTGATATGTTTTAGCAGTTGCCATATATGTCATGAGGTTTTATTTCATTTTTGCATTATTTGCTTTGCTTTGCTATGCTTTGTTTACCCCATTCTTGGGGCTGGTGGCCTGAAGAATAAATCTTGTTCATTGTTCATGTTCTCTCTCTCTCTCTCTCTCTCTCTCTCTCTCTCTCTCTCTCTCTCTCTCTCCTCTCTCTCTCTCTCTCTCTCTCCTTCTCTCTCTCTCTCTCTCTCTCTCTCTCTCTCTGTCTGTCTGTCTGTGTCTGTCTGTGTCTGTCTGTCTGTCTCTGTCTCGTCTCTCTCTTTTTTTTGGTTTGGGGGAGGGGGGGGGGGGGTGAGTGGAGTTGGAACAGATGTTAACTCAAGATTTAAAAAAAAAATCAGATTCGTTATGTCGCATAGGCTACTCAAGGCGGGAAGTCCACATGGAGCCCATCAATGTTAAGCTGCCGTGGGGTCACCAGCCAGAGGGGCCCTGCACTGCTGCTGGGTCACTTTGGCGGTGTTCAGCGGTGCCTGTTCTGAGCTATCATACGCAGGACACCACCTACTAAGCCCCCTACAAAGGACAGTATTAGCTCAGTCCCGGAGCCAGACTGTGTGAGACGCCCACCGGAGGAGGTGGCGACCATCACAACGCCCCTCCAACCACCCCCCTTCATCGTCCCCCCCCCTCCTCCCTCCAACTTGCACCCCACACACAGGCTTTGACATACACAGACTTACAAGCTGGCATTTCTGACAGAAGTTCAAAGCAGCTTTGCACTGTTGAGAAAGAGCCTACAAGAATTCTTTAAAACATTTTTTTTTTTTTTTAATGTTATTAACATTCTGTGTGGGGGACGTGACAGCCAGGTGGTTTGAAGCGATGCACAATGCTGTCGTGATCTGCTGACCTGGGTTCGAATCTCGTTCAAGATTTTTCCAATACACCAGTGTCGACTCCAGTCCCCACAAAAGTCCTTCAGATGAAAGTATAAACCGAGCTCACGAAATCTCGTATGCGAACACATGTAGAACGTCTTGCACACACGTTAAAACCCGTTCCGCTTTTTGGAAGAGTAGGCCATTGTGTGCCGGTGGGAACGGATGACAAAATTTACAAAACTGCATACACACGGGTACTGGATGTAAAAATACATGGATATTTAATTCATTGTCCTCTAATAAAAGAATAAACTACAATAATTATATAAGATAAAAGAAACACACACGCACACACCACTTTTCACACTTTGACACACACTTGAATTGATTCATGCACTCAGCTTTTGTGTGTGGGTGTTGATGTTTTGTTGTTGTTTGCTTTTTTTGTTGTTGTCTAATAGATCTAGTCCTATTGACAGGGGACGGGGCAGCTCAGTGGTCAGAGCACTCACTTTCCCCAAGCCAAGGTTAAGCAGCATCGAGCGTGATTACCAAGTAGATAGGTTGCCCTTTGCGCGCCTTGGCTTCAGTACAGTCCCTCCTCCCCCAGTTCACTCAGCTGTCAATGGGTACCTGCCCTCTTTAGGGTCAGGGACGGTAAAGCAGCGAGGGAGAGGAGATGGGCGTCGCCCTCAAGATGCTGGCCCCTGGAGAAGCTGAGATCTCTGAGACCTAGCTCTCCAACGACCCAATAGGTTTTGGGGAACACCTTTACCTTTGAAAGATCTATCCCTTTTTGTGAAGAGACGTGGGTTTAGAATTGAAGGCCAACACACACACACAGAGGCCAGTGTCCCACAGGCCAGACTGGGAGGACTGGAGATACGACCATCGCTTTGGACACCGACAACGCTGGCAGTGGAGAGGTGACCAGTACGTTCCCAGGCAGTACTGGAATACAGATGCTGACCAGAACTGGGCACTGAACCAAAGGCAGCGAGAAGAGCCACCAAAACAATACAGACAGTACAGAAACAGCAGACTGAACAGTCGTCTGCATCACTGACACTTCCACCGTCATTCCTTTACTATCCAACACACACACAACACACACACACACACACACACACACATACACACACACACACATTCACGCACACACACACACACACACCACACACACACACACACACACACTCACGCAAACACACACACTCACGCAAACACACACACACACACACACACACACACAACCCCCCCCCCCCCCCCCCCACTGTCACCACCACCACCTTCATCCGTCACCTACATCATTGGCTCTACCATCCCTACTGTAACACTCATGCACACACCTGCCCGAGCATGTGCACGCAAACAATGTAACACACACACACACACACACACACACACACACACACACACACACACACACACACACACACCACACACACACACACACCACACACCCAGCCTGCATGTAAATGTAGAATAAAATATTTAATAAATAATTCCTTACAAGGGAATGCAGTAGGGTGAGAAAAAAAAAAAAAAAAAAAAAAAGGATCACTGTAACAGACATACTACTTTCTACTTTGGCTAACACATTCTACGTAACTGATGATGTCATTAATATTTTTATGTAATTATAATGACATAACTTGTCAGTGGCGTCATTTTCAAGTGGTTCACCCCTCCTTCCCCCCCCCCCCCCCCCCCCCCAAATGACTTGGATCTATTCACTGTATGGATTTTCAGATTTGAAAATACCTTGGAAGTTGTGTTTATTATTGAATGGAATGAAGACCGTTTTGTATTAATATGCAGATGGCTTCTAGCAAGAATATGTCTGAATGAATGATAACTGTATTGTGCTCCATATTGCTTTCTTATGCCGATAGAGTAATACAGCATGCATATTGGTTGTTTTTCTTAATGCTTGCTTGCTTGTCATATTTCCTCTTTTAAAAATGTTAATTGTTAATGAAAAATGTTTTGACATGTAAACAAGAATTAGATTAAAAGAGGTAGAATTGTATGGGTATCAGTTGCATTCTAGTTCATCTCTCCCTCAAAAAAAAAAAGAAAGAAAGAAAAAGAAATACTAACATTACGATATCTACTTTAAAGATGAAAATTTTATCGTGGAATATCAGAAGTATTCATGGGAAAATTGATGGAATTAACACAAATAAACTTAAGGATGTAGAAGTAGAAAATATGTTAATGCGCTATGATTTAATCTTCTTACAAGAAACGCACTTAGAAAAAAAAGACACGGATAGCATAATGCTCCCTGGGTATATATCTGTACATTACTGCAGACCACCGAACAGTAAAGCATCAGGTGCTTCTGGTGGTGTTTCCATTTTTGTAAAGGAAAAGTATCGTCAATTTGTAAAATTTTTGCCTCAAAATAATGCTGATATAGCATGGGTACAAATCTTAAATGGTCCTTATGACAGTGATACATGTATAGGTGGAGTGTATATCCCACCTGAATATTCTTCCTTTGGAAAACGTCACACAATGAACATATGGAATAAACTAAAACAAGACGTTGCATATCTATCTAAACAAAATACTATCATTCTCTGCGGTGATTTCAATGCAAGAACAGGTTGTTTAGAAGACTTCATTCAAATGGACTATCCACAAAACTATTATGAGTTACCATTCAATTACAGTTATGATAACTGTTATGAACGGTGCTCTATGGATAAAATATTTCAAAGAAATGGTAAAAGACTTATAAATATATGTGTTGATTATGAAATGAGGATATTAAATGGTCGCACACTGGGAGATCTGCAAGGACATTTCACATGTTTTCAGCCACAAGGTTGTAGTGTTGTCGATTATTTTGCTTGTTCTAAATCTATCCAAAAGGAAGTGCGCCATATGAAAGTCGATCAATTAACAGAGTACTCTGATCACTGTCCAGTCCATTTAGACATTTCAATACCAAGAATAGATAACTATAAAGTGTTAAAAAGGAATGATCTGAGAAAAAATAGACACAGTAATACTAAAGATAATAAGAAAATTACAAAGAATGCTTTACCACCCAGTTTTTACTGGGATGAAAATTCAAAACAGAGATTTCAAACCTCTTTTAAACTGTCGCCCGTACAGTCACGTATAAAAGATATAAAACGCAAAATGTGTATAACATTAAACACATATAACCAAAATGAAGAAGATATTGATTCAGAAAATATACAAAAGTCATTAAATGAGTGTGCTGAAAATTTGTCGGTAATTTTCACTGATGCAGCAAGATTAAGTTTGAAACTTAAAAAACGAAACATTTTAATAAAAAAGAAAAACAGTAAAAAGTGGTTTGATGGACATTGTGCAGAAATGGAAAAAGAAATAAAATCTTTACTTAACGCCATCAATCGGTATCCATTCAAAGTTGCTCTTAGACAAAAGTATTTTTCAAAGAGAAAAGAATACAATAGACTTTTAAAAGAGAAAAAGAGATCGTTCAAAAGATGTCTTGTTTCGAACCTGCATAACGCAATAGATAAGGATCCTAGTGTATTATGGAAAACTCTTCAACAATTAAGGATAAGTGAAGAAAAAAATACAAGAGAAACAAATTTCCTCAATAACACAAAATGGATGGAACATTTAAAAAAGCTGATAGGAAAAGAACCTTCTGTCAATCAAAAGAGAAAAGAACAAGTGCAAAACATGCACGAACTACTAACAAGACGCGAAAACCCGTACTTAGACAGACCCTTTACTAGAAAAGAAATCACGGAAGGAATAAAAACTTTAAAAAACAAAAAATCTCCAGGCAAGGATGGTATATTAAATGAAATGATCAAATCCATCACCCCAGATATACTAGGTATACTGGATGTTACTTTTTAATGTTGTTCTTGATACAGGGTTGTATCCACATGAATGGAAAGTAGGCATCAATATTCCTATTCACAAAGGTGGATGCCTCCTAAAGCCTGAAAACTACAGAGGAATCACATTGACAAACACTTTCGGTAAATTATTTTGCCAGATACTGAACAATAGAATATGCAACTATCTAGAAGAAAATAACAAACTTGCCAAAGAACAAGCTGGATTTCGAAAGAAATGTAGAACTTCAGACAATATTTTCATTTTAAGTAAACTAGTTGATAACATATGCAAAACAAAAGATAAAAGGTTGTATTCTTGTTTTGTGGATTTTCAGAAGGCTTTCGATAGCATTTGGCATCAAGCTTTAATGGTGAAACTGCATGCAATTGGAATAACTGGTAAATGTTTCAATCTGATTGAAGATATGTATACAGATGCCACAATATATGCAAAAGTAAAAGATACGTTATCTGAAGAAATAGAAGTAAAAGTTGGGGTCCATCAAGGCAACACACTAAGTCCCACACTCTTTAATATCTACATTAACGATATCTTTCAACATATAGGAATGATTGATTCTCCATATATAACGAAAAATGATGTAGTCTCAGGTTTAATGTATGCAGATGATCTTATATTGTTATCAAATACAAAATCAGGTCTCCAATCAAAACTGGATAAATTACATGAGTATTGTCTAAAATGGGGACTCCAAGTAAACAAAGAAAAAACCAAAGTTATAATCTTCACAAAATCTGTACCTAAAATTCCTATTCATTTTAAATGTGGACAAAACGTAATTGAAACTACAGATAGGTATAAATATCTAGGTATAGTTTTTCATCAGTCAGGAAAGTTTGATGTGGCCCAGGAACACTTAGTCAAACAAAGTAACAAAGCTATTTATTCGCTGAAAAGAGCTCTACAAGGAGGTGTACTAAAAATAAATATTGTTATGCAGTTGTTTGATGCCCTAATAATGCCTATTTTAACGTATGGAAGTGAAATATGGTTTCCTTATGGTTGTAATGTAAAAGATAACTTCAAAATAGATGATTTATTTAAAATGTGCTTAACCAGTCAGTTTCCTTTTGAAAGCACCCACGCAAAATTTTGCAGACAGATATTAGGAGTTCACAAAAAAACAATGGTCTTGCCAGTTTTCGGAGACTTAGGCAGATACCCATTAACGTTAAAAGTTATTAGTCATTTAATCAATTTTTGGATTCACATAATAGATTCAAAAGAAAATAGCTATTTGAAATTGTTATATAATGAAATGCACCAAAACAATGAAAAAGATCACTGGATTTATATAATCAAAACAATAATTCATAAGATTGGATTCAAGCATGTGTGGAATAATCATAGTACATTAAATATGAAAAGATTATGCTATGCTATAAAAACAAAACTTGAAGAATTATACAGACTGTTTTGGAATCAACAAAAAAAGTTATTTTCTAAGCTGAATTTTTACAACTCTGTTTCACATGTTTACAGATTGGAGCCGTATCTTTTGATATGCAGGAATGAAAATTATAGGCGCCTATTCAGCAGATTTCGCACCAGCTCCCATGATTTAATGATAGAGCAAGGGAGATATATGAATATACCAAAAGAAGAAAGAAAATGCAAATGGGTGTAACAAAAAAGAAGACGAGTATCACTTACTTGATGTTTGTACATTATATGATGATTTAAGAAAAAATTTTCTATCTAATGTCAATATTAAGGAAATGAATAATATGAATAACTACAAGAATCTGAGTAAGTTTTTCAACAACGAGGACTGTCTGCTAGATATGATCAAATATGTGCATGATTCTTTTTCCAGAAGAGCAAGAACATAGATACATTACATATGTAAGAATCTACATCTTTTAAGAATGTTAAATACGTTTACGTTTGGTGTCAAATAAGTCTCGTTCTGACTTAATGGCAATAAAGTTTTCTGATTCTGATTCTGATTCTGATTCACACACACACACACACACACACACACACACACAGAGTATCAACACTGCTTGAGAGAATGATAATGTAAAGAGGATTACAATGGATTAAAAACTGACGTGGAAAAGAAACAAAACCAAAAAAAAAGGGGGGGGAAAGGAGGCACTAAATGACGTCATTAATGAGTGACGTTTATTTACTAACGCGCAACTAGTTTTCCACACTCTTGTGACGCTAAAGAAAGAAAGAGAGAAAGAAATGAAAGCACGGTGAAATAATGGCAAGCCTCAAAGACTGCAGTGGGTAGAGAAGTACTGCACAGGTTTGACTGGCTGACGATTTTATCTCCATAAGTGGAATAATGCCTCGCACTAGCATCACTTTCGCTGCGGATCATTCGGAGAAGGTAGATCTAGATCTATGTGTTGTTAACTATGATGACTGACTTCAAACCTATGTACTCCCCGAAGGGGGATAGAGGGGAGGGGGGCTGCCACAGTGTCAGTGAAGATAGCATCCTCAGCTTCAGGAAATTCTGTGCTAGGATTTCTAAACCTTCTCTTTGTTTCTGCCTTGTTTCGTTTCTGCCTTGTTTCTGTTTTCTTCCTGTCACCTCCCGCTTGTTTGTCTATTTTCTGCCTTTATCAATGGCCCGTTCTCGTCCCAGAAAGACTTTAACAAGATAACAATTCTCACCCACGCCGAAGTGGGATGTACAGGGTCTGACTTGTCAGGCGCTTAACGGCAGTGCGCAACGCGTGTTCGCTCATACGGGAGACAGAAATAGATGCTGTTTGAGTGTTCAACAAAGAAGAAGAAAGAAAAAAAAAACATCAACAATATATGCCGAGTGGTGAGAATTGTTGAGACTGGCCTGAACCTAAGACAGTCAGTCGCACACGCAAAACTCCCACCATTGGTGAACCTCAGAGCTCTGCCCTGGGAACAAAAAATCCAATCCATTCATTAACACTTTACACACACATACATACACACACACACGCGCACGCACGCGCGCGCGCGCACACACACACACACACACAAGCACAAACACACACACACACACACACACACACACACACACACACACACACACCACACACACACACACTATGATGGGGTGAGACTTTTTGCTTACCTTCCACATGTCCTCAAGTGTTTGCTAGATTTTCGGATATAATAATAATAATAATAATAATATTAATAATAATAATAATAATAATAATAATAATAATAATAATATAATAATAATATAATGATAAAAACGATAATAAGTATAACAATGATGATGATGATAGTGATGATGAAAAAAAATGATGATGATGACGATGATGATAATCATCATCATTATCAAGGCTACTACTACTTCTGCTACTACTACTAACATTAATTATGACACTAACAACAAATAACACTACTACTACTACTACTACTACTACTACTACTACTACTACTACTACTACTACTACTACTACTACTACTACTACTAATCATAATAATAATGGCAATAACAACAAAAATGATAATAATAGAGAATTTTGAAAGCCCTGAATTTTGTAAAGCAAACAAACCAAAGGGGCTTGCATTCAAATCATCCACGTGCACACGGCCATTCACAACATTAATAAATTTTAACAGATTTTACACTAACGACTGCGTTACTTCGAGACCACACACACGCACACAGTATCGTACTTAGGCAAGATGATGGAAGTGGTGCAGGCTGATTGAAAATTGGGGCAGATATGATGTGTAACGATGAAGAAAGATCCTAGGTGGGAAATAAATGTGTCTTTAGGCCTAGCCTGGATTTAAAAGTGTCAAATCAGGGCGTTTGGCAAAGGGAGGAAGGGAGATCATTCCGGACGGTCATGATGTCAAATGGGTGAAGACCGTGTTTCTCGAATGCCACAGCGGCAAAATATGAAGCCAGAGGTAAGTTCTCTCAACCCTATGAGTCCTACCAATAGGTGTGCCTGTCAGTGAATTATATCTCGTAACTGACTTTCATGGGATGATTCAAGTATTTTTTCACTTTGACATACATCTACCTCCAAAACATCTCGTATTGCATTTCATTCTAACTTCCATTGCATTCATTTTTTGAGTATCGTTTGAGTGAGGTGATATTGTAGAGCGTTTATGCACCCAAATAACGCATTCTTTTCACCCGTTCAAAAGAACAGCAGTAATATTTGCCTCTGAATCAAGTTAACCTGGAAAACGTTAACCGTTGCGATCTCGAGCAGAAAATTAATAGCATCGGCACGTTGAAATGCACAGAGAGGTCAAAGGTGAGCAACACGATCTTCACCCTAATTAATGACAGATCCCTAGTCCAGATATACGGACCGGAAACAGACGGCTAAAGGTGGAATGTTTGAATTTACGCGTTTGTAAGCACAAGGTATCTGCAGGAGGGAACGAGAAGGTGTGTATTCTTAGGTGAAGACTATCACTGAGTTCAAAGGTAGGCCTACAATCTTATGGATGTGTTTTATGCATGGAGGAAGGTAAAACAGCGAGGGAGAGGAGATGGGCGCCGCCCTCAACATGCTGGCCCCTAGAGAAGTCGAGGTCTCTGACGCCTCGCTCCCCTACGACCACATAGGTTATGGGACACCTTTACCTTTAATTTTTCTTTTTAATGTGTGCTTTAGAACGGTACTGAGGGAGACCATGACGGTAATTGTGCCGGGGGCGGGTGTTGCGTTTTCCCCATCATACTGGCATTCATGGCTGGAGGTGAGGTGTGGTGGTGATGTATACATGTGTGTATGTACGTACGTACTACGTACGTGTGTGTGTGTGTGTGTGTGTGTGTGTGTGTGTGTGTGTGTGTGTGTGTGTGTGTGTGTGTGTGTGTGTGTGCGTGCGTGTGTGTGTACGTGCGTACGTACGTACGTACATACTACGTACGTACGTACATACTACGTACGTGTGTGTGTGTGTGTGTCACTCTGTGTGTGTGTGTGTGTGTGTGTGTGTGGTGTGTGTGTGTGTGTGTGTGTGTGTGTGTGTGTGTGTACCTATGCATGTATATATGGATGGATGGACGTATATATGGATGGATGGATGTATGCATGTCTATGTATGTATGTAGGTAGGTAGGCATGTAGGTATGTATGGATACATGTATGTATGTATGTATGTATGTATGTATGTATGTATGTATGTATGTATGTATGTATGTATGTATGTACACATACATATATAGACATTTAGGCATGTCTGTCTGTATGCATGCTTCTAGGTAGGTAGGTAGGCAGGCAGGCAGGCAGGCAGGTATATATATATATATATATATATATATATATATATATATATATATATATATATATATATACATATATATATATATACATACATGTATATATATATATCTGTGTATGTGTGTGTGTGTGTGTGTGTGTGTGTGTGTGTGTGTGTGTGTGTGTGTGTGTATAGTCAAACGCTCAGACATCAACTATGGTTCCGCTTTTCGAAAGAGTAGGCCATTGTGTGTTGGTTGAAACAGAAGACAAAACCACACACACACACACACACACACACACACACACACACACACACACACACACACACACACACACACACACACACACACACACACACACAAGGGGACTGGATGTAAAAAAGAAAAAGCAAAAAAGCACCCAAGTGCTTATTCCATTATCATCGAAATGAAAGAATGAAATAAAAAACATCTTTTCGTTCCTTGGCTAAAACTCCGAAGTTCACCAATTGTGAGAATTTGCGTATGCGACCTGGGTTGTTTTTTTTTTTTGCACCCCCCCCCCCCCCCCCAACCAAACAATAAGGGTAGCCGCATTCCGATTTGGGGGATAAAAATAGATCATGGATAAATAAATGAAATCAGAGGCTTGGTTTGTGTTGTGTGCAGCGCTGTTCAGGCAGGCCTTCCGATGGTTTCGGACGCACTATTTCTCGGTCATTCCCCTTACACAGTTCTCTTACTCGTTCTGGGCGGATGTTTTGCTTCTGCTGTGGAGGTTAGTACACCTGCCACTTCCCTTCCTTTCCCTGCCCCGTCTCTCTGCCCCCCCCCCCCCCCCCTCTCTCTCTCTCTCTCCTCGCTCCCCCTCCTCTCCCTCTCTCTCTCCTCTCTCTCTCTCTCCTCTCTCTCTCTCTCTCCTCTCTCTCTCTCTCCTCTCTCTCTCTTCTCTCTCTCTCTCTCCCTCTTCTTCTCTCTCTCCCCCTCCTCTCTCTCTCTCCCATCTTTTCTCTCGTCATCTCTCTCTCTCTCCCTCTTCTCTCTGTCCCTCTCCTCTCTCTCTCTTCTCTCTCTCTCTCTCCTCTCTCTCTCTCTCTCTCTCTCTCCTCTCTCTCTCCTCTCTCTCTCTCTCTCTCCTCTCTCTCTCTCTCTCCTCTCTCTTTTCGTTCTGCCACTCTCTCTCTATTGTGCTTCTCTCCTCAGTCCTCCCCCCCCCCCCTCTCTCTCTCTGCTCTTGGACTTCCCTTGCTTGGCTACCAGCAGGACGGATTTTCAACATTGAGTGCATTAGTTTACGGGTTTTATACAAAAACAGAGGACAGTATGCCAGTGGTAGGTTTGCCTTCTCGTCTGGAGCATATTCTGAATCCCCTTCCGCAAGATATGTGCCTGTCATTTAAAATTGACGGTAGGGAGAGACAAACCGTGGTAGTTCTGCGCCTGTTAACAACAACATGTCAACCCCCAGTAACACACAGTCGGCCTATTCAAAATGACAGTGTTGTGTACAGGAAGAAAAGTGCAGCACATGTGGCCAGGGACAAAAGAAGAACAGAGACTTACAATGCCTCTTGTGTGCAAAGACCACAGGTAAATGTTTCGTCTCCATCTGGCCTGTTTCTCCCTACGCCCCCCAGTATAATTTATAAACAAGAAAGTGCCACTAGCCCCGACATGTTGGCCAAGCCTGTTGACAGTCCTTGTTGTGAAGGCCAGACTGTGTGTGCAGTGCGTTCTGCCCACCCCTCTCTGACAACACTGGCTGACGTCAACCCCCTGTCTGTGACAGTGCCCTACAGTGAATTGACGCTGGATGGACAGACTGCGGAGTGTTACGAACACAGCGATGGTGCTAAAAGGGACGACAGTGGTTCTGAGGAATGTCATGACAAACCTGCCACATCGTGTGTGACACTGGCGGAAGATGGGACAGAAGAAGACGGGACAGAGGCAGACGGGACAGAGGAAGACGGGACAGAGGACTGGAGCACTGGAAAAGAAGACAGCGTAACTTCATCTACCGAACGATCCCAAGCCGCCCGCCCCTCTGTCAGATGAATATTTCCGGAAAATCTGGGAACGTTTGGAACAGTTAGATCGGAACATGGGCAGAGTCAGTGACAGTTCGAGAGCGAAGAAGAAAATAATATGGGCATTTTGGCTACAGGGTTGTGAGCGAAAATAGTTTTGACAAAGCCATAGCACAACACACATCTTCGCCACACAATTAATGATAGACCAGGAGTGGTCACACTGACATTGTGTTCATTCCTGTTGCCTTGTGGGTTAGTGTGATGATGATGATGATACAACTTTTGAACATTTCCGAGATAATGGTTTCCAATCGCGATGATTTGATGTGACTAGTTTATGGTTTGATTTTAATTGTTCTATTTGATTTCCTTCCCTATGTGAAGGGGTTGTATAGCTTACACATCGGAATCAATTGTCATTGTCATTCTCTCTCTCTCTCTCTCTCTCTCTCTCTCTCTCTCTCTCTCTCTCTCTCTCTCTCTCTCTCTCTCTCTCCTCTCTCTCTCTCTCTCTCTCTCTCTCTCTCCCCTCCCTTTCTTACCTGTA
>JASPKP010002041.1:0-5000 GCA_030674155.1 Stramonita haemastoma | reverse complement strand
TAAAAAAAAAAAAAAGAATCATTGAATAAGTGATTTTTTTTCGTTCCTCTGCGAGAGCTCTAAGGTTGTGACCGTTTTTTTCCTCCACCATTTAGGTATCCACATTCCAACTTCGGGGATAGTGTTTGCTGTGTGCATGCTGGTTTTTTTTTCCCCCGTCATCCGTTCCTACCAGCACACAATGGCCTATTCTTGCGAAAGGTGGAACGGGTTTTTAACGTGTGCGCAAGATGTTCTACGTGTTTTCGTACACTGGGTCTCGGTTTATAGTTTTACCCGAAGGACATTGACATTCAGTTGGATTTTTTTGGGTCAAACTGGGAAGAAAAGGCGAGGCTAGGAATCGAACCCAGAACCTCACGGTATACTTGTTAGGCTGGTGAACGTCACAACCATCCTGCCACGCTCCTTCTAGAATAAGTGAATGGCTGCTGTTTATCATAAAGTAATTCTGGGTGGGGGAGGGGATAGTTCAGTGGTCAGAACACTCGCTTTCCCCACGCCCATTTTAAGCAGCACCGAGCGTGGTCACCAAGTGGATGGGTGACCGTTTGCGCGCCTTGGCTTCAGTACAGTTCCCCCCTCCCCCCACATGCACAGTTCACCCAGCTGTAAATGGGTACCTGCCATTTTTATAGGGTCATGGAAGGTAAAGCAGTGAAGGAGAGGAAATGGGCGCCACCCTCAATATGCTGGCCCCTAGAGAAACTGAGGTCTCTGATGTCTCCCTCCCCTACGATCACGTAGGTTATGGAACACATTTACCATGACCTTTTTAAGTCTAGGTGTGCTATTTATTTATTTATTCTTTTATATCGAGGATAATGGAATAAGCACTCATGTGCTTTTTTTTTTTTTACATCCAGTCCCCGTGTGTATGCAGTTTTGTCAATGTTGTCCTCCACTCTCACCGGCACACAATGGCCTACTCTTGCGAAAAGCGGAACAGGATTTAACGTGTGTGTGTGCGCGCAAGATGTTATGCGTGCGTTCGCGCGCACACGGGGCCTCGGTTAACTAGTCTCATCCGAAAGACTTTTAGGGAGAGTGCAGTTGAGTCAGCGCTGATGTTAACTCCAGGTGAAAACCCCCCCCCCCAACGCGGGAATCCAACCCGGGTTGTCAAGACTGTCAGCGCAATGTTCTGACCACTAGATTGGGATCCCTATGTGATTATGTGGTGTGTGTGTGTGTGTGTGTGTGTGTGTGTGTGTGTGTGTGTGTGTGTGTGTGTGTGTGTGTGTGTGTGTGCTGCAGCGACCATGATGGTGTTGACGGCGGGGGGGATGAGGCTGCTGTTTCGCCCGGAGTGGTCCACCTTCACCTGCCTCATCTTCGGCATCGTGGTGTGCGCCACAGACCCCTTGGCCGTGGATGACGCTGTCAAGGTGTCGGGTGAGTGAGCCAGCAGCCCAGAGTAGTAAGTAGGAGGGCGGTCTTGTTCGTCTATTTATTCAATTTCATTTATTTATTTATGTATTCATTCATTCATTTATTATTTATTATTTATTTGTTATTTATTCAGTTATTCATTCATTCATTCATTCATTCATTCATTTCATTCATTCATTCATTCATTCATTATTTATTCATTCAGTTATTTATTGATTTATCTATTTATTTTGTAGGACATCTTGTGCACATGTTAAATCCTGTTCCGCTTTTCGTAAGAGTAGGCCATCGTGTGCCGGTGGCAACAGATGACAAGATTTACAAAACTACATACATACGTGGTTTTAGATGTAAAAAGCATTTGAGTGCTTAGTTCATTATCCTCGATATAAAAGAGTAAATAAATAACTAAAATAAATTTGTTTGTTTGTTCCTGTGTTCATGTATTATTTTTTTTATTAGGTTTTTTGTTGTAATCTCAATTTTGTTTTAACCCCCAACTGGCCATTCATAATCATAATCCAGATTTACAAACACCCTGCATTCCCTTGTAGGGATGGGGGTTTGAGGAGGGGGGGGGGGGGTGGCTGACAGTATGAATCCCTACCTTCTGGAAGGTCTGAAATTCCCTTTTTATCCACCTTTTCTTTTCGTTTTTTTTTTTTCCTACCTTGTTCTTTTTCTTCCTGTCGTCTCTTTCTTGTTTGTTTTCTACCTTCTTGGTCCATTTTCCAAACTTTTCTTTATTAACAGAAAAAGAAAACTTTAAAAGATGACAGTTCTCTCCTACGACGAAATCGCGAAATCGGATGCGCTTGGCATGACTTTTCAGACGCTTAACGGCAGCGCAACGCATTTTTCATTCATATGACAGAAAACAGTAGTTGCTGTCTGAGCGTTCGATGAAGATCAAGAAGAAGAAGAAGAGGATGATGATGATGATGATGATGATGATGATGATGATAATGTTGATGATGATGATAATGTTGATGATGATGATGATGAATGAGAAGAACAAGAACAAGAAGATCTTAGGAATCTATTCGTGTGTTATAGAAGAAGAAAGCAACCTAAACATAACCTGATGTGTCTTAACATAGCATGACCTGCTGTTTTCTGACAACAGGCGTGTCTGTAGACCTGGCAGCTCTCATGCAGGGCGAGTCCATTATCGGAGGTGCCACAGGAATGACGTGCTTCAAGCTGTTTCGACTCCTCCTGATCCTCGATCTCGCTGTCCACGCCAAGGATTACAGTAAGGACCAATCAGAAAGCTCCTCTTCTATTATCAGGATTCACTAAGGACCAATCACAAATCTCCTCCTCCTCTATCAGGATTTACTAAGGGCCAATCACAAATCTCCTCTATCAGGATTTACTAAGGGCCAATCACAAATCTCCTCCTATATCAGGATTCACTAAGGGCCAATCACAAATCTCCTCCTCCTATATCAGGATTCATTAAGGGCCAATCACAAATCTCCTGTATTAGGATTTGCTAAGGGCCAGTCATAAATCTCCTCCTCTTCAATCAGGATGAACTAAGGGCCAGTCACAAATCTCCTCCTATATCAGGATTTACTAAGGGCCAATCACAAATCTCCTCCTATATCAGGATTTACTAAGGGCCAATCACAAATCTCCTCCTATATCAGGATTCACTAAGGGCCAATCACAAATCTCCTCCTATATCAGGATTTACTAAGGGCCAATCACAAATCTCCTCCTATATCAGGATTTACTAGGGGCCAATCACAAATCTCCTCCTCTTCAATCAGGATGAACTAAGGGCCAGTCACAAATCTCCTCCTATATCAGGACTAACCCTAAGGGCCAATCACAAATCTCCTCCTATATCAGGATTTACTAAGGGCCAGTCACAAATCTCCTCCTCCTCTATCAGGATTTACTAAGGGCCAATCACAAATCTCCTCCTCCTATATCAGGATTTACTAAAGGCTAATCGGAAAGCACCCCTTCTATTATCAGGATTCACTAAGGATCAATCACAAAGCTCCCCCTCTATTATCAGGATTCACAAAGGATCAATCACAAAGCTCCCCCTCTATTATCAGGATTCACAAAGGACCAATCACAAAGCTCCCCCTCTATTATCAGGATTCACTAAGGATCAATCACAAAGCTCCCCCTCTATTATCAGGATTCACTAAGGACCAATCACAAAGCTCCCCCTCTATTATCAGGATTCACTAAGGACCTATCAGAAAGCTCCCCCTCTATTATCAGGATTCACTAAGGACCAATGAGAAAGCTCCTTCTCTATTATCAGGATTCAGGGAACACGTTGGGGTGGGAGCGGGGTGGGGGACGGTGGAGAGGGGGCGGGGGGTTAGCCTAGTTATTCTAGCGTTGAGTTGAGCTCCTGATCTGACAGTGCTGGTTCTATTAAGCCACCACACCGAGACGCTGCTCATTCCGGGGGATTTTTCCTCCCTTAGAACTAAAACCAGTGCCGATTCCCCTTCCCTTGAAAGTTCTTTGGACGAGACTGTATCATATCGAGGTTTGGTTTAAACATTGGTTTCTTTAAGACACATACATCATAAACAGACAACGATACTGCAGAGGTTTCGTGCTCTAACGCACGTAGAACATCTTGTGCACATGTTAAAACCTGTCCCTGTTTTAAAATTTCCTTCTTTTATTTATATATATATATATATATATATATATATATATATATATATATATAATATATATATATATATATATATATATATATATATATGTGTGTGTGTGTGTGTGTGTGTGTGTGTGTGTGTGTGTGTGTGTGTATATATATATATATTATATATATATATATATCTCTCTCTCTCTCTCTCTCTCTCTCTCTCTCTCTCTCTCTCTCTCTTTTTTTTAAAGAATAGGTCATCCCTCTTAACCCCTCTGAAGTAGGACTGTTTCCTCACCCCTAGACCACGAGTGATGGTCTGTGTGATTAGTCCTTTGTATGAGACGATAAACCGAGGTTCATGTGTGCAATTCGCGTTGTTAAAGATCCCAAGGCAAGAAAAGACTTGTCCTCTGTCATGCTTTCGTGAATCTCTACTCTGTTAGGACCCAAAAAAAAATTCTGCAGACAGGAAAAACAACAACAACAAACAAACAGGCGGGGGGCGTTGTGTTACGGAGACAACTTTCGACTGAGGGAGAGGAGTTTATATTTCATGTAAAAAAAGAAACACAAAAAAACCCAACCTTGTTGTGGCATGTAAATATCATGCCATGCCATGCCATGCCATGCCAGACCATACCTACTTCACACACACACACACACACACACACCACACACACACACACACACACACACACACACACACACACACACACACACACACACACGTACGCAAGCGCAAGCGCGCGCACACACAGACGCATGTACACACTTTTCGGGCCTTTGTGTGTGTGTGCGTGCGTGCGTGCGTGCGTGTGTGCGTGCGTGCGTGTGTGTGTGTGTGTGTGTGTGTGTGTGCCTGCGCGCTTGCGCCTATGTGTGAGTGTGTGTTGTGTGTGTGTGGACGCGCGCGTGTGTGTGTGCGTATGTACGCGCGCGCGTGTGTGTGTATGTGCGCACGCGCGTGCATGTG
>JASPKP010002039.1:20000-24983 GCA_030674155.1 Stramonita haemastoma | reverse complement strand
GGACGGACGCAGTAGCCAAGTGCTTCAGGCTGTTCTGGCTATTGTGGCCATTCTCTTTTGGACTGACGGACGCAGTAGCCAAGTGCTTCAGGCTGTTCTGGCTATTGTGGCCATTCTCTTTGGGACTTGACGGACGCAGTAGCCAAGTGCTTCAGGCTGTTCTTGCTATTGTGACCATTCTCTTTGGGACTTGACGGACGCAGTAGCCAAGTGCTTCAGGCTGTTCTTGCTATTGTGTCCATTCTCTTTGGGACTTGACGGACGCAGTAGCCAAGTGCTTCAGGCTGTTCTGGCTATTGTGGCCATTCTCTTTTGGACTTGACGGACGCAGTAGCCAAGTGCTTCAGGCTGTTCTGGCTATTGTGACCATTCTCTTTGGGACTTCACGGACGCTGTAGCCCAGTGGTTAAGGCTGTTCTAATTCAATCCCATGGATCCATGAAGTAAGGAATCGATCTCGGTGCATCTTGTGAATAAAGGACAGGGGATCTTTACGATCTTCCAGGTCAATTTCAAGCGCATACCTGCCAGTGCCTTAAAATTCCCTTCGTGTATAATATACGCATGCAGAAGATCAACTATGCACGTTAAAGATCTTGTAATTTCTGTCAGCGTTCGGTGGAATACAGAAACACGAACATATCCTAGCATACACCCCCGAAGTCGGAATGCAGCTACCTTCATGTTAGGCAGAAAACGGTCTCATACGCAAAATCTTACCATGGGTAAACCTGGGAGCTAGATGAGGAACGAAAAAAAAAGACTGGATAAAGCCATTCTTCTTGTCGTTGATCGTTCCCCAGCTGAGGTCAGTCTCTCTGGCAGCTTTTTGATTTATTTGATTTGATTTGATGTATTTTTTTATATCGAGGATAACGGAATAAGCACTCTTGTGCTTTTTTTACATCCAGTCCCCGTGTGTATGCAGTTTTTGTAAATGTCATCTGTTCCAACCGGCACACGATGGCCTACTCTTACGAAAAGCGGAACAGGATTTAACGTGTGCGTAAGATGTTCTGCGTGCGTTCGCGCACGGGGCCTCGGTTTAAAGTCTCATCCGAAGGACTTTTTGGGGAAAGTGGAGTCGGCACTGATGTTAACACCAGGAAAAAATTTTCCTCGACCGGACTCGAACCCGGGTCGTCAAATTGCCAGCGGAATGTTCTGACCACTAGGCTATCCGTCCCCTAGTTTTTACCCCTAACATGCAACCACACCTCGTCTCACTCCCCACACCTGGGCATCACTGCCAGACCGTAAGCACGCGATGGATGAGAAGTTTACGTGTACAGCTGTTGTCAACTTCCTCGCCATATAGACGTCCACACACTGGGACTTTACAGGACACTTCTCCCTTAAGTCCTTCGGAGGAGACTATAAACCAAGGCCCTGTGTGCGAACGCACGCAGATAACATCTTGCGCACACGTTAAATCCTGTTCCGCTTTTTTTTGGTAAGAGTCGGCCATTGTGTGCCAGTGGGAACAAGATGACAAGATTTACAAAACTGCATACACACGGGGACAATATGTAAAAAAGCACACGAGTGCTTATTCCATTATCCTCGATATAAAAAAAATGAATAAATATATATAAAATGAAATGGTGGATGTGCTGCGAGCTTTGTCATGAATGAAGACCTTCCTTACAGAAATTTTTGTTCAAAGCATAATAATATTATTTTGAAAGTCAGCAGAGGCATTTTGCTCTGTACCACTGAAAAAGCTTTAAGCCTTGGAAAAAATTCACAGAAAAAACAGATATCAAGATACTGCATGACAAAGTAGAGACTGTACTAGCCGACTTGGCGTAATGGTTAACGCCTTGGGTTACGAACTAGAAGGTCGCAGGTTCGAATCCCACAAGAGTCTCAGAGATGTTTTCAGACTCCTGCCGGCTCCTACCAAGAGTGAATATGCTGTGCTGTGGGCTCAGTGGGAAGACTTGGAGCCACACAGTCGAGCTTCATCCACTTTAGGGATGCGTTTTTTGTTGGTTTTTGTTGTTGTTGTTGATAGTTGCTATGCTCAAATTACCTGACCAAAACTGCAGGTGTCTGTATAACTCGGTTCCAGTTGTCGCCGGGAAATATGATAGGAAGCATAGAATGCATACAGCCCTATCAAGTCGTCTCAAAGCACATGCACTTCCATAGCAGTGTCAGTACATTATCATCATTATTGATCATCATGCAAAAAAAGGTGGAAACACTATTGTGGGTTGTAGATAGTCAGTGTGAATTTTTTGCATTGGTTGTTAAAAAAAACTCTGTCTGATTCTAAATGGCCTATGAGCAACATCTGCCGTTTGACAGGCAAACAGTAAATGTCACCAAGACAGACAGAAACAGAGACAGAAACACACACACACATTTACACGCACACACAACACACACAACCACACACACTCACACACAATCACACACAATTACAAAATTGTATGCTCACGATGACTAGCTAGCAGTGATAAAAACACATGAAATGTAATTCCATTACCCTCGAAATAAAAGAATAATTGAAAACACACACACACACACACACACACACACACACACACACACACACCCTCACCCCCCCACCCACCACCACCCACCACCCACCACCCCCTCACCCTCCCCTCCCTTTCCCCATTCCCCTTCCCCTCAAAACCCCTACACCAGCCTTAATTAAAGGTGACAATCCACACACACACACACACACAAAATCGGACGTACTACTTTCGGTCCGCGGTGCCACACCGGTAGCAGCACCACATGATGATGATGATGAAGAGGAGGAGGGCGCAGCAGGCTCCCAACACTCCTCCTACGATGGCCGCCACTTTCTCCTTCCCCATCTCCTCACTCTGGCACTTGGGACCCGAGTAGGTCTTGTGATAGCCCGAGTCACAGCTAGCGAGAGAACGAGAGAAAAATAAATCATAACACAACAGTTTGAGCCTAGGTCTGGTATTGATAGCAGCAACAGCAGCAGTGACAGTAGTAGTAGTGGTAGTGTAGTAGTAGTAGTAGTAGTGGTAGTGGTAGTAGTAGTAGTAGTAGTAGTAGTAGTAGTAGTAGTAGTAGTAGTAGTAATAGTAATAGTAGTAGTAGTAGTAGTAGTAGTAGTAGTAGTAGTAGTAGTAGTAGTAGTAGTAGTAGTAGTAGTAGGCCATCGTGTGCCGGTAGGAGCGGATGACAAAATTATAACAAACCAGCATGCACACAGGTGTCATGTTTAGACACCATCCCTGAGGAAAATTCGGGGAGTTGGAGTCCGAGAGCGACTCGGGGCTGTAGGTATATGGCAACGTTCTGGTGGCTCCTGCGACGGTACTGGAGCCATTCGTATCGGTCAATGCCCTTCCAATGGATCATTCCAGTGCCGTGGAGAGGGGGGTCTGCTGCATGGGTAACAGCTTGCCCTCCATGCATACTTGCCCAGGTTTTGCGCTCTAAAGACTAGAGCGCAACTCCATAGTCTTCCGAGACTGATGAGTGCCTACTACTACTAGTGGTAGTGGTAGTAGCAGTAGTGGTAGTGGTAATAGCAATAGTGGTAGTGGTAGTAGCAGTAGTGGTAGTAGTAGTATCTCCTCAGTCTGGCATTTAGGGCCCGAATAGGTCTTGTGTTAGCCCGAGTCACAGCTAGCGAGAGAGAGAGAGAAATAACAACAACACAGTTTTAGCCTAGGTCTTATATTGATAGTAGTAGTAACAGTAGCAGTAGTAGCAGGAGGAGGAGGAGGAGGAGGAGGAGCAGCAGCAGCAGCAGCAGCAGCAGCATCAGTAGAAGCAATAGCAGCAGCAGCAGCAGCATCAGTAGAAGCAATAGCAGCAGCAGCAGCAGCAGCAGTAGAAGCAATAGCAGCAGCAGCAGCAGCAGCATCAGTAGAAGCAATAGCAGCAGCAGCAGCAGCAGCAGCAGTAGTAGTAGTAGTAGTAGTAGTAGTAGTAGTAGTAGTAGTAGTAGTAGTAGTAGTAGTAGTGGTAGTGGTAGTAGCAGTAGTAGTAGTAGTAGTAGTAGTAGTAGTAGTAGTAGTAGTAGTAGTAGTAGTAGTATAGTAGTAGTAGTAGTATCTCCTCAGTGTGGCATTTAGGGCCCGAATAGGTTTTGTGATAGCCCGAGTCACAGCTAGAGAGAGAGAGAGAGAGAGAGAGAGAGAGAGAGAGAGAGAGAGAGAGAGAGAGAGAGAGAGAGAGAGAGAGAGAGAGAGAGAGAGAGAGAGAGAAAACAGTTTTAGCCCAGGTCTTGTATTGATAGTAGTAGTAGTAGTAGTAGTAGTAGTAGTAGTAGTAGTAGTGGTGGTAGAAGTAGAAGTAGTAGTAGTAGTAGTAGTAGTAGTAGTAGTAGTAGTAGTAGGAGTGGCAGTAGGAGTGGTAGTAGTAGTGGTAGTAGGAGTGGAAGTAGTAGTAGTAGGAGTGGCAGTAGGAGTGGTAGTAGTAGTGGTAGTAGGAGTGGAAGTAGTAGTAGTAGTAGTAGTAGTAGTAGCAGCAGCAGCAGCAGCAGCAGCAGCAGCAGCAGCAGCAGCAGCAGCACACGCACAAGCAGTAGCAGCAGCAGCACCACCAACAACAGCAGCAGCAGTAGTCGTCTGCTGCATGGGTAACAGCTTGCCCTCTACACTTACTTACCCAAGCTTTGTGCTCTAGAGCCCAGAACGCAACTCCATACTCTCTTCAGAGACTGACGGATGCCTACAAAGCAGTATTTATCTTAAAAGATGATTAAAAACAAGCGACACATATTCAAAATTAAAAGCAATCCCCCCCAAAAAAAAAAACCCCAGGAGATACGTACACACAACTTTTGTTGACGGTTCCATTCGTTTTCACCACCACGGTGCAGGTCCCGTGGTCCCCGCACTGCATGCCTTCACACAGGTGCACGCACACCGCAGGAGGCCCCGCCCTGCATTGGTAGCCCAGAGAGCACACGTCCGCCACCTTGCACACTGAACTTGTGTCGGCCGCAACTGTATCAAGAAACATGCACACAGCATACAA
>JASPKP010002039.1:5000-15000 GCA_030674155.1 Stramonita haemastoma | reverse complement strand
AGGGTTAAGTGGGGGTCAGGTCAGGCGAGGTCAGTTGATGAGGTATGAGGTGAGGGGTCAGAAGAGGTGAGGTGAGGTGAGGTGAGGTGAAGTGAGGTAGGAGGAAAAGAGATGAGGGGATGGTGGGTGAGGTAAAGTATTGCGAGATGACGTGAGGCGGGGGGGGGGGGGGGGCAGATTGAGTTGAGGTGAGGGGGGGGGGGGGGGCGAAATGAGGGGAGGTGAGCTGAACAGTGGTAAAGTACAAGCAAACGCAAAACACACACACATGCGCGCGCACGCACACACACACATGCCCCAATCTCTCTCTCTCTCTCTCTCTCTCTCTCTCTCTCTCTCTCTCTCTCTCTCTCTCTCTCTCTCTCTCTCTCTCTCTCTCTCTCTCTCTCCTCTCTCTCTCCCTGTACTGTTCTATAGATTGCTTCGATGCATACATGCAAATTTACAGACAGATTGTAAGATTAGCTTTGGACGAAAACTTTTGTCCTTGGTAATTAGAGATCATTCATTCATTCATTTATTATTTCATTGTCCTTTTTACTCTCTCTCCGCCCTGCCCCGCTCCTTCAGTTTTCTCTCTCTCTCTCTCTCTCTCTCTCTCTCTCTCTCTCTCTCTCTCTCTCTCTCTCTCTCTCTCTCTCTCTCTCTCTCTCTCTCTCTCTCTCTCTCTCTTTTATGGTTCGATTTTGATTGTTTTATTTGATTCCTTCCCTATGTGAATGGGCTGTAAAGCTTACACATTAAAATCAATTGTCATTGTCATTGTCATTGTCTCTCTCTCTCTCTCTCTCTCTCCCCCTCTCTCTTTCTCTCTCCAATTTTTACCCCTGAAAGTGTATTGTGGTCTAAGGCCGATGTACATTAAACAATTTCAGTGTTCAGTGTCCCCCCCTCCCTCCCTTTCTCTCCCTTTCCTCATCTCCCCTCCCTCCGCATTCCTCCCTCCCTCTTCCTCTCCCCCTATCTGCATCTATCATCATCATCATCATCATCATCATCATCATCATCATCATCATCATCATCATCATCATCATCATCATCATCACCATCACCACCACCACCACCCCCCACCACCAACCACCACCACCACCACCAACCACCACCACCACCACCACCACCATCATCATCATCATCACCACCACACACACCACCACCACCACCACCACCACCATCAACACCACCACCATCATCATCATCATCATCATCATCATCATCATCATCATCATCATCATCATCATCATCATCACCTAGTTGACGAGTCGGGTACTGAAAGTTCATGCCGGGGGGTGCAGTGGTCATCTGAGCAGTGGTCATCTTTTCGGTGGTCAAGGGGGCAGGACTGGACCCTGCCCCGGATGTCGTGTTCGTGTCCCCTGCCATGGTAGAGGCCGAAGAGCTGGCCACACCAGGATGCTGGGTGGTGGTGTTTGCCCCATCACCACTACTGCCACCACCCCCATCCACGGTGCTGGTGTCCATACCGGTGGTGTTAGCTGGCGGCAGCGTGCTGTTTGCACCTGGAGTGGCAGGGGTGTTGGTGTTGGTGTAGGTAGGGGTGGTGGTGATGTTGGAGGATCCATTGAGGGAAGAGGTAGATCCTTGGGAGACATGGTGGTGGTGTTGCTGCTTTCTGGAGACATTGTGGTGTTGCGGCTTTCTGGAGACATTGTGGTGTTGCTGCTTTCTGGAGACATTGTGGTGTTGCTGCTTTCAGGAGACATTGTGGTGTTGTTGCTTTCAGGAACTGAGGAGGTGGAGGAGGAGTTTGGAGACATGGAGGAAAATGCCACAGGAGGTTGTCCCGAAGTGGTGTTTTCAGGGGCAGCAGTAGTAGACTGGTTCGTCATCATTGTCGGGGTGGGCATGGCGCTTGTAGCGTCGTCCGTTGCTGCTGCTGCTGTGGTGGTGTCGGGGGTGGTGGCATTGGCGGAGGGGAGAGCTGATGAATTGATGGCTGGTGGGGTGGATTCACTTCCCGGCATCGCTGTGGTGGATTGGTTTGTTGAGTCAGCGGGGGTGGTTGTCACTGGTGTGGGCTGGCTGGCGTTTTCTGCTGTCGTGTTCATAGCTGTGTAGGTGGTAGACTGATCCACAGACCCTGTGGTAGTCATCTGCATGTCGACCGTCGAGGCATTGCTGCTCATTCCTGCAGTCGAATTTTGCATCGGTGAGGAAGTCGCCGATCCGTTCATTGTGGTGGTTGCTTCATCCATCGTCGAGTTCATGACCGTAGTGCTCGACATTGGGGCGTAGGATGTCGATTCCATGTTCATCGTGGTGGTGTTCATTGAGGAATCGCTCGTTCCGTTCATCATAGGGGTAGAACCTGTAGTTCCTCCTCCTTGTGTTGTGGATGCAGGATTCGGTGACATCGTCTGGTTGGAGCTTCCCATCCCGGAGCTAGCTGCTGTCACCGTCGAATCAGCAGCGGTTGATGTCATTGGTTGCATCGTGGTCTGATTCGATGCTACTACAGTCGCGTTGATTGGCTGCATGCTTGTCGCGTCTGAAGCCATTGGTTGAGAGGTCGATCCGTTCAGTGTCGGGTTCGCTGATTGGTCCGTGGACGTGAGGACAGGGTTAGAAGTCGTTTGATTGGCTGCCATGGCAGTTGCGTTCTGCTGTACAGACGTCTGGTTTCCTTCAGGGGGTGGTGGTTGGGTCATTGTTGAATTGACCATGCTGGTGGCAGTGGCTGGCATCGTCGTTGTCGCCGCTGTCGTTGCCGTAAAACCTGTAAGAAGATGTCACTTGTTGAGGAAACACAACACAAAATGAAAAATAGCTAATTCGATTGGCGACAAGAAAAAGCAACAACAAAAGCAACACAAGAATTCAGATTTTCTAACTGTGGGAATTGGTTCTTTGCTTTCGCTTACGTGGTATAGAAACAATACAAAAAACCCACTGAGTAAAATGCATGCATATCCATACAAACATACACACACATACACACACATACACACACATACACACAAACACAAACACTCACACATATACACATACACATACACAGACACACTCACTCACTCACACACACACACACACACGCACGCACGCACGCACGCACGCACGCACGCACGCACGCACATACACACACATACACACACGCACGCACGCACGCACGCACAGAAGAACAGAAGAAAGGTATCCAGAGAGAGAGAGAGAGAGAGAGAGAGAGAGAGAGAGAGAGAGAAGAGAGAGAGAGACAGAGACAGAGACAGAGACAGACAGACAGACAGACAGACAGACAGACAGACAGACAGAGAGAGAGACAGAGAGAGAGAGAGAGAGAGACAGACAGACAGATACAGACAGACAGAGACAGACAGACAGACAGACAGACAGACAGACACACACACACACACACAGACACACAGACACACAGACACACACACACACACACACACACACACAGAGAAATAAAAGCAAAGGCTAAATAACACAGTTATCTTGCAAATGAAGCATCAGCAACCTATACACGTACAGTTCTACTATACAGAGACACACAGACCGACATATAAACATGCAAGTAGGCATACACACAGATGGATAAAGAAGTAGACATATGTATAAAAAAAAAACGGACAGAAAAAATAACATTTATTCTATAAAAAAAAGTACTTACATTTCAAACACAGCACTAGGCCCAGATACAAACAGCTTCGACCAAACATCTTGCACCGTATCTGTAAACAGAGTTGGAAATCACATTTCAGTGAAAAAAATAACAGTGTTTGACAGAATGCTAAGAACAGAAATATGAACAACAGTGCAAAGATAGATAGATAGATGGATAGATAGATAGATAGATAGATAGAGAGAGAGAGAGAGAGGAGAGAGAGAGAGAGAGAGAGAGAGAGAGAGAGAGAGAGAGAGAGAGAGAGAGAGAGAGAGAGAGAGAGAGAGAGAGAGAGAGAGAGAGAATACGAATACGAATACGAATACGAAATGTTTATTCAGATAAGGCCAAAGCCCCTTTCCGAAGGGGATAAACATAATATCAATACAAATATTAAGTTGGAAATAAGTACGTATAAACATATATCTAAACAGACGTCCTTTCATAAACAAATAATCAAAAGGATTACATTCGAAAATTAAGTTGCCACAATATACAGTCGCCTCAAAGCTTTATAAGTAAACAATGCTAGATTATATAGTGTATCCTCATTTTGTGATGCCATAAGTAAATTAAATCTAAAGTGACATGGATTATTATAGAATTTAGGTTGAATCAATTCAGTTCTCAAATCATGCAGAACAGGGCAGCACAACATAAAATGAATTTCGTTTTCTTCAAAACTATGACATAAACGACACATGGTCACATTATCATTCTCCCTCTTTTTATATCTAAACCGATGGCATGCTATATCTGATATACCTAACCTAAGTTTTGTTAATGCACTCTTTACATATCTATTCATTGTAATTCCAATGTACATTTCAACTTTATTATTTGACTTAAACATTCTATACTCAGCAAATCTCTGACTAGTCTCTATGTGATCATGCCATTCCTGCCACCTGCAATCTATGATTCTTTGTTTGAAACTTTTTATAAACTGTCTAATGTTTTCTACTCCCTGATTTTCCCAGACATATGCAAATCCATAAGTATACAAGCATTCTCGTATTCCTGAAGCCCAAGTCTTTTTTCCATTTCTGTCCAATCTATACAAAGTCATATATGCTTTATACGGTAATCTGCTACAATCCATTCTAGTCAATTTTAGCCAATAACTGATACATTTTACATACGAATTCAAATATATTGGGTACCTACCAAGTTCACCATATACAAAGTCATTGGGTGTTCTACTATCTACATTCAAAAAGCGTTTCAAAGCAAATAAGTGTAACTTCTCAATCACATCACTATTCTCAAAAGCCCATATTTCTGCACCATACTGCAAAATTGACTGCACCTGTGAATCAAACAGCTTTGCAAAAATACCAAAAGAACTGCAATCCAGTTTATACAATGCACGAAGTATCATCAAAACAGCTTTCTTCCCTCTAGTTACCAAATCCTGACATGCATAAGAGAAACTAAGCCTAGTTGAAAAATATATTCCTAAATATTTATATGCATTAACTATATTGATTCTTTCTGTTCCATAAGTCCATTGTTCATGCTTAGAAAGGTGCCCCCCTTTACGAAAAACAATGATATTTGTTTTTTCCATGTTCACTTTTAATTTCAATTTCTGTGCAGCTGTGTATAAACTATTCAATTGCCTTTGTAGTCCTACCACAGATACAGACAACAAAACAATGTCATCAGCAAAAAGCATAATAAACAATTCTGTTAAATCAAACGATACACCATGTTTTCCATGTTCAATAATTTCATTTGCAAGCTCATTGACAAATAACGAAAATAAAATAGGACTGCATACATCACCTTGTTTCACCCCTTTTGTACAATTCACAAAATCTGACAAATTTGAACCGCATCTTATTCTTGCTTTAACCTCTCTATACATGCTCTTAACACACCTAAATAACTTACCCCTTATCCTATTTTTCAGCAATACAGGCCATAAAAGTTTTCTTGAAATAGAGTCAAAGGCCTTTTCAAAATCTACCAATGCAACATATAATTTCTTATTATTTGCAAACTGCTTTTGAACTGCTGCTAACAAAGTAAACATGTGATCTACTGTGCAATACCCCTTTTTAAATCCAGCTTGGTGTTCCCCTGTTATATCATTTAAAGTTACCCACTCTTGCAATCTATTGTTAATGACAGAACTATACAATTTATTTGCAATATTACATAACGATATACCTCTATAATTATGTGTGTTATTGACATCCCCTTTCTTATAAAGTGGTAAAATAGTTGATTCTGTCCAACTTTCAGGATAAATTCCATTATCAAATAAGTGATTAAATAATGTTACCAAAAAATGTACTACAGGTTCACCAGAATATTTGAAAAACTCGCCAATTAATTCGTCTGGTCCAGCTGATTTGCCATTCTTCAATTTTTTAATTGCCAGTGTCACTTCTTCCTGTGCTATAGGTCTATCTTGCATTTCGACTAGTTCATCTTCACATTCAGTTTCATCTGGTACACCTATATCTACTAATTCATCTTCTTCCTTTTCTAAAATACTTTTAAAGTGGTCAAACCATTGCTTTACAGAAATGCAATTTCGTGGTTGTGATTTTTTGTTATATACTCTTTTCACTTTAACCCAAAATTGTTCCTGACACCTAGCAGAATTTAACAAATCGTTTAGAAGTAGTTCTTTGTGTTCTTTCTTTTTTCTTCTGACCGTATTCTTATATTCTCTCCTTGATATGCAAAATGCTACTCTGTCATCTTTCTGCAAAGAACGCTTAAACTTTCTCCAGAGTCTCCTCATTTTTCGTTTTGCCAATTTACATTCTTGATCAAACCATTCTTTTTTGAATTCGTTTTTTCAGACATTCTGCTTGATTCTCTACAGTTTTATTAAACTTATTTATAGCCGAGTCTACTTCAGTAGTAACCAGACCTATTGCCTTACTTATTTCTTCTTTCACTGTATTTGAATGAATAGAATCAAAGAAAGTTTGAGTAAAAGAAGGAGACCATTTATATTTAACCATAAATTGTTCTTTATCAGTATCAAGATAATTTTTAACAGAAAGACAATCCACTTGACTATCAAGACAAAGCAAAAGAGGAAAATGATCTGATTCCATTCGATCTAATACATTTAGTGTGATCTTATCAAAAACAGATTCCAGAAGACTTGAAGAACATATGTAATAGTCATTCACACTGCTTCCTTGATCTGAGACATATGTGTAACGACCATCACGGTCGCCATTACAAATGCCATTCAAAAAACATACATCCAAACCAGTACACATGTCTAACAATTTTTTACCATAAGAATTCAGAACTGTGTCTTGAGAATGCCTTTTTCTGTGGTGTTCATTATCTTTAGTATTGCACTCATGTAAGCTATCTACACCTAACAAGTTCGGAGAACAATCAGAAGTTCTGGCATTCAGATCACCACACAAAAGTATGTCGTAATCATCAAACAAAAATACCTTGTTTAAAATATTTTCTTCAAGCATAGTTATTCCATTGTCAAAATCAGATACAGAATAGAATGGCGAATTTTCAGGAGGGACATATGTACAGGTAAATAAAACATGTTTGGAAAAATGGAAATAATCTTTATCCAAAACAAAATGCACACAACAATCACTATCATCATCCACATGTCGTATACAAGAAACCAGTGTTTTGCGTACTAGACAGACAATACCTCCCGAGCATCTCCCATGCTGTGTCAACTTTACAGTTGGCTTCGTATATACTTCATACTCTTTAAATAAATCAGACTCAAAATGATGATCAACAAACGTTTCTACCAGGCACACAAAGTCAAATGACAAAAGAAAATGAATGAAATCAACATCATCAAGCTTAGAAAGCAAACCACATATATTCCAATGAAGAAAAGACAATTTATTTACAAAAACGTCCTGATATTGTGAACAAGAACTGACACTATCAACATCCTCCCCCGCATCTTCATCCATCTCTTCCGCGATTTTCTCATTACGATCTTCAGTTACCTCCCCTCTATCATCATCCTGCACGTCACTCCCATCATTGTCAACAAACTCCCTCCCCACACCACAGTCATCATCATCACCATTCACACTGCCAGACATTCCCACATCATGTTTATCAATACATTTATTCATGTTAACATAACAGCTAGAATCAAAATCTGATGAAGACAACGCTATTGCAGCCATACAACAACCATCATTAGAGTCAAGTACACACGCTCTTCTATTTAAACCACCCCTTTCTTTTGCAACATCTATATTGGCATGTTTAGAACAACCTAGGCAACGTGCAACATTGTTTGATAACAAACTTTCGCTCTTGTCCAAAAACTGCACGCACTCATTCACACACCCAGCATCTGTCATTGTGGCTTCATCTCCCCCCTCCCCACCCTCTCCCTCTGCACGAAAAAATTCACTGTCATCCACAACAGGCTGAGAGGCTGACAAGCTTCCCTCATCTACCCCATGACAATTTACCGGTGCTACAAGTTCAAAATTGTTCCCACTCATAAACTTAACAGGAGATTTTGCATGAGAAGAGAAAAACGTTGACTCTTTCCTCCAGGGCCGGCCACAATCCTAGGTGTTTTCTTTCAGTCCATCATCGGCATTGAGAAAGAACTTTTTCCCGTCTATCAGCAGGTGATCGTAGATCATGGTTGCTTTCTTTCCTTGCTCCCTGGCGGCCTTGAGGTGTGGAATCAACTTCTTTCTCACTTCTCTAACTTTGGTAGAAAAGTCCTCGTTGATGAAGATTCCACTGCCTTTCAGTTTTCTTTTTTCCTTCAAGATTTGTTCTTTGTCCTTAAAGAAAGTACAGCGCGCGACAATGGGTGAGTCAGGCTTCGTGTTCAGTCGGTGCACCCTATCAAACTGAAATGTATTTGTCAGTTCCAGTTTGTCAACAAGCACTTCCCCCACCAGCTCCTCACAGTCTTGCCAAGTTTCGTTCTGACTTCTCTGTATTCCATGGATGATCAAGTTATTTCTTTTCGACCTTCCTTCTAACTCATCCATCTTTTTTTCTAAACCGTCCACTTTGCTTTTTAATGTACAGTTTTCTTCTTTCAGGAGTTCATTCTCTCTTCTTAAGCTGTCCACAGAATTCATCAAGTCGTGCACATCTTGTGTCAAGTCCGAGTGCGATTGCTTTAGGTCTGCCATGTCTTTCTTCATCTCATCTCTGAAGGATGTTAATATAGATGCAACATCCCTCAGAGTCAGGTCGTCATCGCTCTTCTCACCTGCTGCTTGGCCAGTGTTGAGTCGTCTCTGTCCGCCATTCATCATCCGCGTTGGTCTGGAAGTGTCCTGCTTTGGTCCTGGGTTCAATTCAATGTCCCCACATTGATGAATTAAATTGCCCATATACAAGAGGAAGAGGAGCAATCCTGCCATGACACCGTCAGCTTTACTGCGTAGTGTCAACACTGGCTGAAACATGGTTGCTTTGAATTTTGCTCGGTCGTACATGAACTTCATATATACCGGCAGAAATCCTCCACACACACTTCTGAAAAGTAACGGAGAGACAGGCATGGTGCATCACCTATCTATATGCCAAGTTTTGGAACTGTACAATGTCTGCAAATAACTGAATTTTGCCAAGATTTCAAGAGCTCATCAGCACACGTCTGTTTATGAAAACGTTCAATGTCAGCCCCCCGAGAGAGAGAGAGAGAGAGAGAGAGAGAGAGAGAGAGAGAGAGAGAGAGAGAGAGAGAGAGAGAGAGAGAGAGAGAGAGAGAGAGAGAGAGACAGACAGACAGACAGACAGACAGACAGACAGACAGACAGACAGACAGACAGAAAGGCAGGCAGGCAGACAGACAGACAGACAAACAGACAGAGACAGAGACAGAGAGAGAGAGAGAGGGGAGCGAGAGAGAGACAGAGACAAAGACGGAGAGACAGAGATAGATAAACAGACAGACAGACTGACAAAGAGACAGAGGAAAAGACGGAGACAGAAAGAGGGACTAGGAGCATGAGGACAGAGGAGGAGGAGGAGGAGGAGGAGAGGAGGAGGAGGAAGAGGAGGAGGAGAAGGAGGAAGAGGAGGAGGAGGAGGAGGAGGAAGAGGAGGAGGAGGAGGAGGAGGAGGAGGAGGAGGAGGAGGAGGAGGAGGAGAAGGAGGAGGAGGAGGAGGAGGAGGAGGAGGAGGAGGAGGAGAAGGAGGAGGAGGAGAAGGAGGAAGAGGAGGAGGAGGAGAAGGAGGAAGAGGAGGAGGAGGAGAAGGAGGAAGAGGAGGAGGAGGAGGAGGAGGAGGAGGAGGAGGAGGAGGAGAAGGAGGAAGAGGAGGAGGAGGAGGAGGAGGAGGAGGAGAAGGAGGAGGAGGAGAAGGGGAAGAGGAGGAGGAGGAGGAGGAGGAGGAGAAGAAGAAGAAGAAGAAGAAGAAGAAGAA
>JASPKP010002038.1:17500-20000 GCA_030674155.1 Stramonita haemastoma | reverse complement strand
AAAGATTAAGCTTAAACCTGTAAAATAAGGGATACAAACATTTCTTATTTGTGAATTACGAAATTTGTATTTCCGAAAGTAATAATGGTTTGTCCACCCAGGAAAACCCAGTATCCTTAGTTTTTTTTGAAGTGTTTCCGCATGCATTTTGCAACATGCTATAGCCCCTCCCCGGGCAGAAAAAGGAACATCTTGCTGTAAGACCCTTTACATGCTTTGCCCCCGAATTTTGCCATTCTGTCAACTTTTTCATTAAAGTAATCCACAATGAGAAGGAATCCAGCGAAAGTAATATTAGTACCCCTTAAATCAAAAAAAGAACCAGATACAAATCTCAGTTATGAGCTCTTGCCTCACTTTTGAGCTGAAATTTTTTTAAAGAAGTAAAACTGACTTGGAATCAACACAAAAAAGTATCTGGAAAATATCTTTGGGAAAATCTAGAAGATGATACAAAGCCATTGATATAGCAGACAATTCAGCTGTAAAAATAGATCGATTTTTCCAATTGGAAAAGGTCTCTCTACTTCAGAGAAGGGATGACAAACGCTGCACCCGCCTCATCATTACTCAAAAGGGAACCATCAGTGTTATACTTTTAGATGTTCTGGGTAATGTAGTCTGTATGTATTTCTTTTACTAATGCACTAAGAACATTTTCATTACCTTTTTTGGTTTAGAGAAGAATAACTGATGTCAAAATTAGCTCTCTGGAGCTCCCATGGGGCACAAGAGGAGTGTTAATCTTTGATTTAGTTAAATCTTTAGGATATATTTTTGCATTAAAATAATTCAGCAGTATAGGTTCTAACTGTGGTCAGAGAACGGATAGAACGTGCTTTTTTAGGAAAGTTGACATCAGATTTTGTACTTATTTCAGTGTTCACATTTGTTTCTTGATTCAAAACACCGTAAGAGATATTTAGCTAAAGGCAGTTGTCGATAATTGTCTAATGGTAAAACACCTATCTCTTTATAAGTGCCCATAGACGATGCATGAAAAGGAACCCCCAGAGCTAATCGAAAAGCCTTACAGTTATCTTCTCATTTTGTGTAACAAATACTTAGGAGCACTGAAAAAAGCTTCCTGGCCGTATACAAGTCTGGAACGCACTAAAGATAACGCCAGATGTTTTAATACAGCTACGTCATGAGCCCACACTTGTTTACTAATAACTTTCAGGAAGTTTAGACTTTTCCTAGCTTTAGTGTTTAAAAATTCAATATGATAATTCCAAGTTAATTTAGACGTGAAATATACCCCTAAAAACTTCACCATAGTTTTATATTCCAAAACGTTCCCATCTATTTGGAAAACAGGTTAGAACTGGTGGGTTAGCACCATTATTAAAAAGTACTAAATTGGTCTTTTCAGGGGATAGTGACAGACCATTCACAAATATTATAGTCATTCAGTTTGTTTAGCTCAATCTGATACAAATTTTTCAAATAGTTTAGTTGTCTCTTTGGTGTTCTCTTTTTCAATGTGACATTCATCCACATACAAATGTCATCAGCATACTGGACATGGGTGGTATTACTTGAGAAACACTTAGGAAGGTCATAAAGAAGAATATTGAAAAGATGTGGAGCAATAACTGATCCCTGAGGAATGCCCATTGTTGGAAATCGTACAGTAGAATACGAATTTCCAACTTTGGCCTGCATGCGTCTTTCTGAGAGAAAGGCTTTAACATAATAATAGATGTTACCAGATAAGCCAATGGATTTTAATTTAAACAGTAATCGTTCATGCCAGACCTGATCATATGCTTTCTTTATATCAAAAAAGGTGGCAAGTACATTTTTCCTACAAGCAAACTGATGTTTAATATGTGTACTGAGTTTAATCAGGTGATCTGCTGTGGATCTGCCTTTTCGAAACCCTGCTTGACTAAGAGGGATTATTTTATTTTTATCACAGTAATGCATTAGTCGGTTCAAAATGATTTTTTCCATAAGTTTTCCTGTGTGTGAGGTTAACGCGATTGGTCTGTAGCTGTTTTGATCACATTTAGGTTTACCCTGCTTTGGGACTGGCACTAAGATGGAATGTTTCCAAATGCATGGAATGACTCCCTGAGCCCAACTGAGCTGGAATAAATCAAGCAATAACATTATCCATTTTTCAGGTAGTTGTTTTTAATAATTCGTTTGAAACAGCATCTATGCCAACTGATGTTCTTTTAGTCCCAAGAGATAGGAGAGCATCTTTCAGCTCTTGCAACGTTAAGGGAGCATTGACATAAAGACTGTTATCTCCCACAGGATCTTTATACATTTCTTTTTGTACTTCTTTTTCTCTATACACTTTGCATTTATTTGAAAGACTTTTGTCACTCATTGTATCTGTAAACATTTCTATGAAAGTATCAGCTTTTTCTGAATTAGTTGGGAAATCTTTGTTTTGAATTTTAATAGGACAGTTAGGAAGCTTAATCCCACTTTTCATATCTTTAAATTTATTCCATACCTTTTGCAGATCATTATGACAGTAAAC
>JASPKP010002038.1:0-2500 GCA_030674155.1 Stramonita haemastoma | reverse complement strand
GTTCCAAATGACAAATCCCTGATCCTGAAAACATACGGTAGGTAGATTTAGGCACAATTCTGACCTTGCACTATCCTAGACAAGAACAGCAGGTTAAGGGCAACAAGACCAGATCTGCTTTCCCCAAGCTAACGTTAAGCAGCATTGAACGTGGTTTACCAATTGGATGGGTGACCCTTTTGCGCGCCTTGGCTTCAGTACAGTCCCCAGTCTACTCAGCTGTAAATGGTACCTGCTCTCTTCGTGTTCCTACAGCGTTGACCCCGCGCATGCATATTATGGTCAGGAAGCTAGCATACAGCAAAGGACTGAGGGGGGTGTACAGTATTTGCTAAAAAAATAAAGAAGTTCATATCAGTTTTGCTGAGGTTTTTTTTTTTTTTTTTAAGTTCATAGCAACCAACTTTATGCAAGATTACATGATTTTTTAGTCAGAGGCTAGTCTTTCACAAAAATATGTGGTTTTTTTTCTGAGGATGCCTTACTACGTGCGGTATGATATTAAGAGTCATATAGATAAACAGAAGGAAGAGTAAGTTTTTTTTCTAAAGGCGGTGGTGTGTAGCCTAGCCTGAATCAGCGTGTCTGTGTTTGGAACAGGTAAGGGTAGTAAAGGTTAAAGGTGCCCCATGACCTATGTGGTCATAAGGGAACGAGGCGTCAGAGACCTCAGCTTCTATCTAGGAGCCAGCATGTTGAGGGCGGTGCCCATCTCCTCTCCCTCGCTGCGGTACCCATTTTACAGCTGGGTGAACTGGGTGACCTATACTGAAGCCAAGGCGAGCAAACGGCCACCCACCATCCAATTGGTTAACACACTCGACGCTGCTTTTAACTTGACTTGGGGAAAGCGAGCGCTCTGACCGCTGAGCTATCCCGTCCCCCTGCCTTATAAAGTACGGTTTGATATTAAGAGTGATAGAGACGAAAACAGAAGGAAAAGTGCGTTTTTCTAAAGGCCGTGTTGTAGCCTAGCCCTGAATCAGCGTGTGTGTGTGTGTGTGTGTTGGTTTGGGAACAGGTAAGGGTTGTGAGGGGTAGTATAGGTAAGAGAAGAGAGCAGGAGGTACGGAATAGAAGAGTGAAGTGGGCAGTATGGGGGGAGGGGGGGGTAGAGGATCTAGAAGCATGTGCCATGCATGTTGCGTGATGAGGTGGCTATTTCTGTAGCTTACTGCTTGCTGCCTCCATCTCGGAGCGAGAACGAGAGAGTGAATTATGTATAACAAGCCTTCATCATTAACCTCCTATACTGGAAGTAGCAGGGGAAAGAAAGTGGGTGGGAGAGAGAAAAGTTGTCCTTGGCATTTGTGTGTGCTACGTGTTAATTAATTACAGGTTGCACTTCAAGGTTGTTTTTGTTTGCTGTTTTTTTTGGTTGTTTTTTTTTTAACTTCCTGAGTAAACAAGTGTCTTTTATAGAATGCTGATAAGAAAAATTCCTGGCTCAGTTTTTTAAAAGTTTTTTTTTAATAGGAAGAAGAAGAAGAAGAAGAGGAAGAAGAAGTAGTAGAAGAAGAAGAAGAAGAAGAAGAGAAGAAAAGAAGAAGAAGAAGAAGAAAAGAAGGAAAAGAAGAAGAAGAAGAAGGAAAAAGAAGAAGAAGAAGAAGAAGGGGAAAAAAAAGAAGAAGAAGAAGAAGAAGAAGAAGAAGAAGAAGAAGAAAGAGAGAAGAGAGAAAAGAAGAAGGAAAAGAAGAAGAAGAAGAAGGAAAAAAAAAAGAAGAAGAAGAAAAAGAAGAAGAAGAGAACGTTTTAAGGCATACAAAAATGCATTAATTAAGCTGTTGGTCTTGGAGGAAATAGATTGAAATCAGACTATGGTTAGAAACGCATGCAGTTTTTGATCAAATTTAGGAGGTTTGAATTTTTTCCCAAAAAATCAGCGATTCGTTCTTGTAGTTGTGACCGAATTTATTGTCCCAGCGGAGATTTGCGATTTGGGACTGTGGGAAGGTGTCTTATTCAGTAAAAAGTGGCTCGGTGGTCTAGAGGGTAACGCACCTGCTAGAAAGCGAAAAGTCCCGGGTTTCAAATTGTGAGGGGGGTTTGATCCCGTTTGTGCCGAAACTTTTCCCCTATACACTAGATATAAGTGGTGGTCTGGGGCCCAGTCTTTCGGTGCATGGGGCAATAAAAGAGGTCCCTGTGCAATATCTTTAGTGCATTACAAGAACACACGGCAACAAGAGAGTTGTCCCTGGCAAAAATTTGTAGAAAAAAGCCCCTCTGAAGGAAAACTATATACAGTTGCAACGGAAAAGAAAAAAAAATGGGTATCGCTGTCTTGTGGCGACACATTTCTCCGGGGGAGGCAGCCCGATTTTCACGCAGAGAATCTGTCGTGACTTAAGGTAGTCAATAAATAGGCACAAATGCCCCGTCTTGGTAAAGTAAAAGTAAAGGTATCCCATAACTATGTGGTGTAGGGGAGCGAGGCTCAGAGACCTCAGCTTCTCTAGGGGGCCAGATATTGAGGGCGGCCCCATCTCTTCTCCCTGGC
>JASPKP010002037.1:12500-15000 GCA_030674155.1 Stramonita haemastoma | reverse complement strand
ATGACACTGATCTCTTGATTCTCTTGATTCACCATGCCAGTAGAGATGCTAAGGATATATTTCTGCAACAAAGTAAAAAGGTCAGAGAAAAACCCAGCAAATGCTGGAACATCAAGCATATGCAACTGTCTCTTGGCAAATTGTGCCACATTCTGCCAGTCATCCATGCAGCGACAGGATGTGACACAACCTCTCGTGCTTTTGGTATTGGGAAACGAACAGGCCTGCGGAAATTTCAGAATTTAGAACATTTGTGCAAGCTGGCTGAGGTGTTCATGGAAGACAAAGAACATGAAGTTGCTGATGCTGGTCAACAGATTCTGATGTGTCTCTACGATGGAAAGTCTGGGTCTACTCTTGACAGTCTCAGATACCAATGCTTTTGCTCGAAAGTGGCAGTGGGAACAACGTTTCTTCAAGTTCATGGCTTACCGCCAACTTCTGCTGCTGCCAGGTATCACAGTCAGCGAGTGTATTTGCAGGTCCAGCAGTGGATTGGAAATAATAACCTGCGGCCTGAAGACTGGGGTTGGAAGAGCATAGACAACCAACTTGTCCCCATCACCACAAACTTGCCACCTGCCCCACGAAGCTTCTCCGAGTCATCTGCTGTAACTGTAAAGCTGACTGTCAGACAAGGAGGTGCACATGCACGAAGCATGGACTTGACTGCTTCCCTGCTTGTGGTGATTGTCACAGGCTTCAATGCTCCAATTCTGTTGAAGCAAACAGTTAGTAGTGTGGCGTTCGCTGACCCTGTTTTGCGAACTTTGGCTACCAAAGGAAAAAAACTGTGTGGTGACCTTGACCTTGACATGACTTTGACTAAAAGGTTTAGGACATAATTAATAACTGAGCATTGATTCTTACAAAAACTGACATATCTTAAGGTGAATGACATTAAAAGATCAGTGTTTCAGCCCAGAAAAAACACTGTTAGGTCCATGTGACCTTGACCTTGGTGTGACCTTGACCATCACATGTTCGGACATATGTGCCATTGATTTTTATAAACACTTGGACTAAACTGAATAACAAAACTGCAGAGAAGGTAAGCAAAATGCTTTTCGTTTCAACTACATGCATATGCATAGCACATGAATATACATTACATAATAAAACCCCTTATAAATTGCATAATTCTCGTTAGATTCACTTCGATTTTTGCAATGTTGTTTGTCTACCATAGTATTACATATCTGTGAAGAAAAACAAACTCTTGCAATATTTTTGAGGTTAAGGCACTTTTCGTCGTAGATTTACTGGACTAGTAGGCCTAATGGGTTAGGCCTATTATAGGGGGGGGGGGGGGGGGGATGGATAGCCTAGTGGTCAGGAACATTGCGCTGGCAATTTGAAGACCCGGGTTGAGTCCTGTCGAGGAGATTTTTCTCCTGGAGTTAACATCAGTGTTGACTCCACACTCCCCAAAAGTCCTTCGGATGAGACTTTAAACCGAGGCCCCGTGTGCGAACGCATGCAGAACATCTTGCGCACACGTTAAATCCTTTTCGTAAGACTAGGCCATCATGTGCCGGTGGGAACAGAAGACATTTACAAAACTGCAAACACACGGGGACTGGATGTAAAATAAAGCACAAGAGTGCCTGTTCCATCATCTTCGATATAAAAGAATAAATAAATAAATAAACGTTTCATCATGTGGAATCTGTATCATTTTCAACATTGAGGGGGTATTCCAGTTGAATTGATTAGACAAAATATCGCTGAAATGCTGTGCAGAAATCCTAATTCTAAACATCAATATTACCTTTTAAATCTTGCCAGAAACTATAGCAGACGACATTTCAGTGGCTGTCATCAGTCACTGTGTGCTGGTCACTGGCATGCTGACCAGGGAGGTAAACTTCTCAACAGGTGGTAAAGTCGGCATTACTCAACAATGCTCTTCTAGGGCAAGTGGGCTGTGTTAAATTAGGCTATTTATCTTTTATTTAAAGTTTAGTGCGCTTTGCCAGGGCCAATTTTGGACAACTTTGGATATGGTATTACTGACAATTTTTAGAATGGAATGCAACAAAAAAAAACTACCAGTTGCAATTTTTTCCTTGACAAAATGGTTCCAGTACTGGACTACTAGGACAGGGCCTATACCACTACACCAGCACAGGGCTGGCGCCACATCTGCTTTTTATCAGCTTTGTCTCTTCCCTGACAATGATAAAGGATGGGTCTCTTAAAAAAAAAAAAAAAGAGTACGGCCCCTCTCCCACCCCCTGAGAACACCGTGCAAAGGTTGTAAACTGTATAGTTAAGTAGGCCTGTCTTGGGCCTAGGCCTTTGGGCTAGGCCTACCCAGGCCTTGTAGGCCTAGGCCACAGATGAGTATCTTTGGCCTAGGCCTACTACATATAGCCTAATAATAAGCCTAGTAGAGTAAAGTAGCCTGGAAGTAGCCTAGGCCTAACAGCAGTCCTGTCTAGGTTACTTTGTGAGAGGCCCAAGATCTCTGTGGTGTGACTGTCTGTCTCTTTCTTGT
>JASPKP010002037.1:5000-7500 GCA_030674155.1 Stramonita haemastoma | reverse complement strand
ATACAGTAGACTTTACTTTTTTGTCTATCAGACTTGTCAACAGTCGGACAGAAATGACTTGTTCTGAGCAGAGAAATCTGTGTATTCAGACTTCATGATTTACATCTTGCCCATCTTTTGAATCATAGGTATCATGATACAGAGTGGCTAACTGCCCAATGGTTTCCTCAAAGACCACAGTGGGATGGAATCCAATCGTACACAGGCACCATACAAGTAATATACAATATTAGTATATAGGCTACGAGTATTATTCTGTGTTGAGTCCAAGTCAGTCTTACAATCTTTGCAGTCTTTTAGTACTATTATGGGGTGAAATTGTGACCGAAATTGTTCATGAAATAATTTTTTGTGCGCCTGCGCGTGTGTTTATTTATTTATTTATTTTTTATATAGAGGATTGATTGATTGATTGATTGATTCTTTTATATCGAGGATAATGGATTAAGCACTCTTGTGCTTTTTTCATCCAGTCCCCGTGTGTATGCAGTTTTGTAATTGTCATCTGTTTCCACCGGCACACGATGGCCTACTCTTACGAAAAGCGGAACAGGATTTAACGTGTGCCCGAGGTGTTCTGCGTGCGTTCGCACACGGGGCCTCGGTTTAAAGTCTCATCCGAAGGACTTTTGGGGAGAGTGGAGTTAGCACTGATGTTAACTCCAGGAGAAAAATCTCCTCGACCGGACTCGAACTCGGGTCGTCAAATTGCCAGCGCAATGTTCTGACCACTAGGCTACTAATGGATATAAGCACTCATGTGGTTTTTTACATCCAGTCCCCGTGTGTATGCAGTTTTGTAAATTTTGTCATCTGTTCCCACCGGCACACGATGGCCCACTCTTACGAAAAGCAGACCAGGATTTAACATGTGCACAAGATGTTCTGCGTGTGTTCGCACACGGGGCCTGGTTTATAGTCTTTTACTAGCCAAATTGATATTATATATAAATACAATAAAGGCATTCTCATGTTTAAAGTACTCCATCATAAGACTCCGCATTCTCTTAGGAATATGTTTACCTATAATAGTTATCAACATTCACACAAAATAAATGTTCCTTTCACAACATTTAGTCTTTATTAGTGTAGCCCTATGTACTCTGGAGGATGGCTATGGAATGATATTCCAGAGCTCCTAAAATGTGAATCAAATTTTTCGAGATTTTAAACCAGCTTGTTTAATTACTTAATGAATCTCTCTGATTTGAGATATTTTTTCTCCAAACATGTATAGAACACAAACGTGTATTGAACCTGTCTATTATCAACACTGTTATTGTCACTCAGCATGTATCTTGCCGTTTGTCATTTGTCGTAGTCGTTGTTCATATCATCACCATCATTATCATCAGCATCATCAGCATCAGCATCCTCAACACCATCATCCTCATTAGCGTCATTTTTGTGATCCTCATTGTAGTTATTTGTGTTATCAAAAAATTATCATTATCATCATCATCATCGTTCTTGTTATTATTAGTATGATTATTTACATGACTAGATGGTCAGATGCTTTTTAGAAATGTTCAATATTTGCAAAATCATGCTCTCTCTCTCTCTCTCTCTCTCTCTCTCTCTCTCTCTCTCTCTCTCTCTCTCTCTCTCTCTCTCTCTCTCTGTCTCTGTCTCTGTCTCTGTCTGTCTGTCTGTCTGTCTCTGTCTGTCTGTCTCTGTCTCTCTCCCTCTCGGTCTGTCTCTCTCTCTCTTCTCTCCAGTCTGGTATTTAAAGTTGCATTCCTATAATAGTTATTTGCTTTACATCTTCTATTGTTTGATTTGACTTTGTTTTTTCTCTTCCGTTGAAAAAGAAATTGTTTGTCGTTTGGTTGAGAGGTTTTTTTGTTAGATATTTGTGTTCTTTTATGCCCAGAGGGCGGGTTGTATAAAAACGTGTTTGTTTATGCCATGACCCTCTTTAAATAAAATGTATTCAATTCAATTCTTTTTCTTCCTCCTTGGACAGTGCCTTGCAGTGTTGTTTTTGCTAGTCCTTTTGATCTTGTGACATGCCTGTACCATTTCTTTACGATTGATTAAAGGTCTCCCTAGTGACCAATGGGTTGCTGGATTCTGTCGTGCACTTCTTTGCTGCTTATGTGGTCACAGGGGGACGGGATAGCCTAATGGCCAGAACATTGCGCTGGCAATTTGACGACCCAGGTTCGAGTCCGGTCGAGGAAATTTTTCTCCTGGAGTAAACATCAGTGCCGACTCCACTCTCCCCTAAAGTCCTTCGGATGAGACTTTAAACCCAGGCCCCGTGTGCGAACGCACGCAGAACATCTTGCGCACGCGTTAAATCCTGTTCCACTTTTCGTAAGAGTAGGCCATCGTGTGCCGGTGGGAACAGATGACAATATTTACAAAAACTGCATACATGCCGGGACCGGATGAAAAAAAGCACATGATTGCTTATTCTGTTATCCTGGATATAAAAGAATAAATAAAAATAAATAAATAAATAAAATAAATAAAATAAATAAACTGTAGGAGATGC
>JASPKP010002036.1:20000-24994 GCA_030674155.1 Stramonita haemastoma | reverse complement strand
TTTATTCTATTATCCTCGATATAAAAGAATAAAAAAAATACTTGCGCACCCCGTTAAAATCTTTTTCCCCCCTTTTTGGGGAAAGAGAGAGGCTATCTGTACCGGTAAAGCGGAGGGAAAACTTGAAAATTAAAAGGAATAACCACATGCACTGATGGCCCGGGGTTTAGAACCATTCCGGAAGTGGGAAGCAGTTTCCCTTCATGACGTAAAAAAAAGGTCGCATTGGGCCCTATAGGGCAAAATCCCCCCTTTGGTAAACCCTGGAGCTCTAGCGAGGAAAAAAAACAACAACCAAACAAAAAAACCAAAAAAAAAAACCCTCACCAAAATGACAATACCATTGATTTGCCCGAAGGCCCGCCTGAAGATAATGTAATTATCAACAGCTGGGTATTATCACGATGCATATCGATGTCACAGCTCGTCGGGTCTGCTTAAAATGAATGACACTCCTTCATTTATTCCTTCGAACCAGCCCCCAACGCTAAACCATTGTTTTAAAACGTAGGATTAAGAATGATGAGAGATGATGAGCTGAAAAAAATTTAATCTTGTATGGTAAAAAATTTTGTACTGGAAACTCGTGGGATTTCCCCCCAACCGACATGTATTCTGGTGGCATGGACTGCAAAGATTGCACTTTTTAAAACGCACACCGATGCATGAGCACGCATACACATCAACTGGCGCCCGGGGAAAGGGTATACCCACACACCACTGCCGTCATGTGCACGCACGCACGCACACATCCTCGCACACGCGCGCGCGCACACAAAAACAAAAACACAACACCCACACTCTCCCCCCCTTCCCCTTCTCTCTCTCTCTCTCCCCCTCTCTCTCTCTCTCCCTCTCTCCGCGCGGCGCGCGCCGCGCGCGGCGCGCGCACACCCGTTAAATCCTTTCCGCTTTTCGTAAGAGTAGGCCATCGAGTGCGGTGGGAACAAAGATTTTTTTAAAAAAAACTGCAACAACGGGGACGGGATGTAAAAAAGCACAAAAGTGCTTTTTCCATTATCCTTATATCAAAAGAATAAATCAATCAAATCAAATCTCTCGTCCCCCTTCCAGCTCTCTCTCTGTATTTTTTTTCTTCCGGGGTAGTTTGCTTCTCTCTTTTTTCTGTTTTTTTTTTTTCTCCCCCTCCCTCAAAATTCCTCCTTTTTTATTTTGTGTGTTTTTTCTTCTTTCTCCCCCTTCTTTTCTCTTTTATGTTGTGTGTTGTTTTTTTTCTCTCCCCCCCTCTATTCCTCTCTTTCTATTTTTGTTTTTTTTCTTTCCCCCTCCCTATTCCCTCTTTCTATTTTTTTGTGTTGTTTTTTTCTCTCCCCCCTCTATTCCTCTCTTTTATGTTGTGTTTTTTTCTTTCCCCCCTCCCCTATTCCTCTCTTTTATGTTGTGTGTTGTTGTTTTTCCTCCCTCCCTCAAATCCTCTCTTTTATGTTTTTTTTTTTTCTTTCTCCCCCCCCCCCCCCTATTCCTCTCTTTCTATGTTGTGTGTTTTTTTTTTTCTTTCCCTCACTCTATTCCTCTTTTTCTTGTTGTTTTTTTTTTCTCTCCCCCCCCCTCTATTCCCCCTCTTTCATGTTGTGTTGTTGTTTTTCATCCCCTCCCTCTGTACCTCTTTTCTTGTCCGTTCTGTCTTTCCTTCCTGCATGTCTTCGCCTTACCTACACATAAGTTTTTATGATTTGATACAAAAGTTTCAGTTATGTGTTACATTAGTTTTCTTTTCTTTTGCTGTGTTTATTATTGTCCTAGATGCAAACACTTTTTTTTTCCTTCCTCATTTGCATACAATCCTTTTATTGAGATGTAATGAGTTTGTTTCTCATCTGATTTGTCTCACCCGATTTTGTGTTAATCGGCATTGTTTTATAATAAAGGTGGGGGGGGGGTTTTTGGGAGGGGTGGTGGGGGGGGGGGGGGGGTCTGTTAGTTGGGGTTTTTTCGTTATCACTAAGTTTTTTTTTTTTTTATTTTTGATAGAATTGCTTTAAACAAAGCCTCTATCAGGTGTATTATCCTCTTTGTTATCAAAAATTTGGTTTTTTTCGAAATTGATGTTCGGGTCAGCTGTTAGTGTTTTTGTTTGTTGGGGGTTTTAATTCGGTCTTTTTTGTTTTTAATAATTATCAATCGAAATCGGTTTTTTAATTTTTGCTTTTGTTGAATGTATCCCCTCCTTTTTTTTTTTTTTTTTTTTTTTAAAACAAAAGGTTGAATGGTGTTGTTGGTGATGGTGGTTTGTGGGGTTTGGGTCTAGGGGCCTCAATTACCTTTTCTTATTTAAGTATTTAATATTATATTCCCTGATTTAGGGCAAGGGGCCCGGGTGAAAAAAAGTATGCAAAAACCTAAGCTACTCTGTGAACCTTGAAAAATTATTTCATTCATTCATTTATTTATTAATTTATCCCACCTCTCTCTCTCTCTGCTTCCCTTCCCTCTTCTCTCTCTTCTCTCTTCTCTCTCCCCCCCTCTCCTCCTCCTCTCTTCTCTCTCTCCCCTCTCCCCTCTCTCTCTCTCTTCTCTCTCTTTTTCTCTCTCCTCTCTCTCTCTCTCTCCCTCTCTCTCTTCTCCTCTCTCTCTCTTCCCCTCTCTCCCTCTCTCAAAGGCTTAAAAGGAAAATTCAATATTTCTTGAAACCCACAGAACTAAAGATGATCCACCCTTCTTTTTTGCAAAGCTGACTTGTGAGACATTCACACTGTAAAGTTTGCAGTTTAAGGAGTAGGGTTATTCCTTTTTTCAGTCAATATTGATTGTGTGTGGTGTGTGTGTTTTGTGTGTGTGGGGTGTGTTTTGTGTGTGGTGTGTGTGTGTGTGTAGGGGGGGGGGGAGGGGGTTTGGGGTGGCTAAGCTTTTATGCTCGCAAGCTGACGGCCTGGGTTTGATCCTAGGGGTTTTAGCCACCACCTTCACCCCGTTCGGGGGATTGGGATCCCCCCACCCCCACCCCACCCCCACCCCCACCCCTCCCGCAAGTAAGTTAGCATCAATGCCGGGTCCAACCCCCTAAAAGTCCTTATGCTTGAGACTATAAACCAGGTTCTGTATAAATATAAATATATTTTATATATATATAATATATATATATATATATATTTTATATATAATATATATAAAATATATTTATTTTAATAAAAAATATTTCATACACCAAAACATCTTGCCCACCCTCTTAAAACCTGTCCTGCCCTTTGGAAGAGAGGGTTGGAGATCGGATGACAAATTTTTTCGAAAAGTAGCAGGTCCGGGGCTTGAAAGTAAGCCAGCAAAACAACAACAAAAAAACAACAAACCAACAGCAACAAAAACCACCATCACATGGATCTTATTTATTATAATAAATTTTAGAGTTTTAATAAAAGGGGAAAGAATAACGAAAATAATACAGCTAGCTCAAACAATTATTATGAAGAAGAAAAAAAAATTTTAAGGGAAATTACAGAATTGGTTTCCACCCTTTTTTAAACCACAATTATTATTTTCCCCCCCCCCCCCCCCCCCCCCCCCCCCCCCCTCCCACCCCCCCCCCCCCCCCCCCCCCCCCCCCCCCCTGTTTTTTTGTACGGATACCTACCGTCTTAGCTTTGTGTTATGTCATATCGTATTGTATTACATCGCATTGTATTGCATTGCAATGTAGCGTATTGTATCATATTGTAATAGAGTGTAATGTGTTCTATGGTATTGTATCATAGTGTACTGTATTGTATTGTGCTGTGTTGTGTTGTATTGTATTGTATTGCATTGTGTTGTACTGTTTCGTATTGTATTGTATTGTGTTGCATTGTGCTGTTTTGTGTTGTATTGTACTGTATTGTATTGTGTTGTATTGTATTGCATTGTATTGTATTGTGTTGTAGTGTATTGTGCTGTATTGTATCGTATCGTATCGTATCGTATCGTATCGTATCGTATCGTATCGTTTCGTATCGTATCGTATCGTATCGTATCGTATCGTATCGTATCGTGTGTTACTTTCAGTCCCAGCAGATTTTCGCACTGCGTTCAAATCGGACTGCTCTGTGCGGGGCGAGCGCAATGCCACGAGGGGTTGAAAAGTGGTTACAACTCTGCACATGCCACCGTTTTGGCCCACCATTAAGGTAGCTGGGCTCCGACTTCGGGGCTGATGTTGAAACCACACCAGTGTGAATGCAGTTTTTCTTGTTCTTTTTGTGGTGTGTTGTGTCACCCGTTCTCACCAGCCTACTCTTCTGAGAAAAGCAGAACGGGTTTTAACGTGTGTGCAAGATGTTCTGCGCGCGTTCTTACACGAGACCTCGGTGTGCAGTGTGCAGTCTCATCCAAAGGACTTTCCGGGGGAGTGGAGTCGGCACTGATGTAAACTTTAAGAGGAAAAGTCCAATTCAATGGGTGTTGCATGTGGAGGCTCGAATCTGGGCCGTCAGGTTTACGAGCTACACACTCTAACCACTGGACCATCCCGCTCCCCTTTAATTAATTCAAGAGCAGTGTTGTAACACATTGGCAGTCTTCTCATGTCGTGTCTGTCTCTTGGGCAGTGTCGCATGGCGGAGCCCATCCCTCTGCATGCCAGGCCACAGCCGATGTTCTCCATCAAGGTGGCTTGCTCGCCTTGGCCTCCAACATATCGCCGTTTGAGTTCCAAGGAACTTCACTTTATCCGCGTGGAAGTTTTTCGCCCAGTGATGCAGTGGTTAGCATCACCCCCTCACGTTTTTTTGTTTTTTTTAAAAACTTTTTTTAAAAAATTCATTTTGTAATTTTACAAAAGCATATAATTATATGCATTACAAGCATTAGCATTGAGAATAAGTGTAATAAAAACCCTTTTGTAGTCGTACGTTCGTGACGTGAATGCACAACAATATTGGAAGTAGCAGAAAGTAAACAGTCTTCAAATAGTTACATTTATACATGCATAATTATGATGCCCACATACATACATACATACATACATACATACATACATACATACATACATACATACATACATA
>JASPKP010002036.1:12500-15000 GCA_030674155.1 Stramonita haemastoma | reverse complement strand
GCACGCACGCACGCACGCACGCACGCACACGCGTGCCTCTGTGTGTGTGTGTGTGTGTGTGTGTGTGTGTGTGTGTGTGTGTGTGTGTGTGTGTGTGTGTGGTGTGTGTGTGTGAGATCTTGCAATGCTAATGACAGGTTACCAGCCTAGCTAAACTCAAACTTCAGAGAATCTTGGAATACCGCTTCTTTTCCTGGGGCCTTGAAACTAATTCTCCTCTCTCTCTCTCTCTCTCTCTCTCTCTCTCTCTCTCTCTCTCTCTCTCTCTCTCTCTCTCTCTCTCTCTCTCTCTCTCTCTCTCTCTCTTCTCTCTCTCTCTCTCTCTCTCCTCTCTCTCTCTCTCTCTCTCTCTCTCTCTCTCTCTCTCTCTCTCTCTCTCTCTCTCTCTCTCTTCTCTCTCTCTCTCTCTCCTCTCTCCTCCTCTCTCTCTCTCTCTCTTTTTTTTTTGTTTTTTTGTTTTGTTTTGTTTTTGTCTTTTTTATGCCTTGCCTTGTCTCTCTCTCTCTCTCTCTCTCTCTCTCTCCTCTCTCTCTCTCTCTCTCTCTCTCTCTCTCTCTCTCTCTCTCTCTCTCTCTCTCCTCTCTCTCTCTCTCTCTCTCTCTCTCTCTTTGTTTTTGTTGCTTTGATTGGTTTTTGTTTGTTTTTTTGTACTCACATTAAATTCTTCATTGATTCTTACTTCATATTTTCGTTTCTGAATGAGTGCCTTTTTATAACATTACCTTAATATTGTATCTCTGTCTTATTTTTTACCTGTTGTTGTTGTTGTTGTTCTTTCTCACCCTTTATCAAAATCTTATGTTTTATGGGACATATTTTGATGATAGATGGTGGTGGATTGATGTTTTCAGTCATCTAACTTCATCATAATTATTCTCATGTTTGATCTATAATCATTGAGCCTTTTTTTTGTTTGTTTGGTTGGTTGGTTGGTTGTTTGTTTTTGTTTTTGTTTTTTTTTGTTTTTTGGTTTCTTTGTTTGTTTGTTTGCTTGTTTATCATTCAAATCAAAATCATCACTGATTCTTACTTCTTATTTTCGTTTCTGAATGAGTGCCTTTTTTTTTTATAACATTACCTTAATATTGTATCTCTGTCTTATTTCTTACCTGTTGTTTGATACTTGGTATGGTTTGCTCTTGGTAATTGGATCATTATAATTGTTCTTGTTTTAGTTTAGGCTGTCTTTTTATCTTGATGTTATCCCTGAAAGGGGCGGGGACTGGATGTAAAAAAGCACATGTGTGCTTATCTATTATCCTCGAATAAAAGAATTTTGCCTTGCCTTGCCTTGCCTTGTCTCTCTCTGACCACACACACACACACACACACACACACCACACACACACACACACACACACACACACACTTTCCTCACACAAAAAAAGGAAGTTTTGTGCAAGAGCACATAGACTATCATTTATATTAACTCCATGCGTCGACGACAGCTTTAGAAAGTTACACTTCTATCTCTTACCCATATTTGGGGATTTTGTACGATTGATTCCATACGATTCCTAGAACAGCTTTTTCGCTCCTTCCTTAGCGATATGTCTATTTTTAGGGACACGCGTGTCATATGACCGTAAAATACCGGACGGTAAAGTCCCTTGAGTCACACACACACACGCACACACACACACTGGTTGTTGCCTCTGTTTGGGTGACTGCACACGAATAGTTTTGTTTTAAGCGTCGAATTTTACACTCGTTGAAAAGGGATTTGTGGTTTTGACTTTGCGGTTGTTTTTCTCTTCTTCTTCTTCTTTTAAATTTTTTTTTATTATGCTCAGATAATTTCAGTCTTAACGTCCACTGCAATACACTGTTCTGTAAGAGGGCCTGAAAGACAAAGAGGGAGAACATTGAAAAAAGAAAATTAGTGTGCAAAAGTAATGTCAGACCCACTAGGAAGTAAGACGACAGTGAGTGGGACTGACTGACAGTGTGAAAATGTGGCTAGTAATATCACCATGGAGGTAAACTGGGAGAAAGGAGAGGGGAAAAAAAGGGGAAGAAGGAAATGAAACAAAAAATAAAGGAGAAAATCAGATGATTTTTTTTTTTAATATTATAAAAGGTGCTTCATTATGTATTGTTCGAAGTTTGATCAAGACAGTCCGAAAATGTGACATGGTCGCCTGTTCGTTTGTGACTGGTCCGCTTTGTGTTGGTGAATTTTGGTTTGGTCATGACAGTTTCGAGGAAATACCTTTACATACATGGGGAATGCCAATGTTCATGGTAGTTCTGATCAGATTGTGGTTTGGGGCTGTGGTTATGAACTGACGAGCTTATGAGCCAGTGAGGTTCTGAGCTAATGAAGGTGTGATCAGACTGTAGTTTGGGGCTGTGGTTATGAACTGACGAGCTTATGAGCCAGTGAGGTTCTGAGCTAATGAAGGTGTGATCAGACTGTAGTTTGGGGCTGTGGTTATGAACTGACGAGCTTATGAACCAGTGAGGTTCTGAGCTGATGAGGGTGTGATCAGATTGTAGT
>JASPKP010002036.1:0-2500 GCA_030674155.1 Stramonita haemastoma | reverse complement strand
GTCTCATCCGAAAGACTTCTGGTGAGAGTGGAGTCAGTACTGATGTTAACTCCAGGGGGAAAATCCCCTCGAACGGGAATCGAACCCCGGTCGTCAAATTGCCAACGCAATTTTGTGTGTGTGCGTGCGCGCGCGTGTGTGTGTGTGTTTGTTTTGTGTGTGTGTTTGTTCGTGTGTGTGTGCGTGCGCGCACGTGCGCGTTGTTGTGCGTGTGCGTGTGTGTATGGGACGCTTGCAGCAAAGTAGGCATGTATTTCTTTAACTGAGTGTAATGTTTTTTTTCTTTTAGTGAAATAGTGTGCATCGTAGTAATTGATATGGCTCCTATTGTATGACATTATATTCATTAATTCGTGTGTTGGCATGTGTGTATACGTGTTGTGTGTGTATGCATACTTGCATGCCTATGTGGTGTGTGTGTATGTGTGTTTTGTGTGTTGTACGTGTGTGTATGCGTGCCTCGCACGCGCATGCGCGCACGTGTGTGTAAGAGGGGGGAGGGAAATTGTGTGTGTGTGTGTGTGTGTGTGTGTGTGTGTGCGTGCGTGCATCATCATCATCATCATCATCATAAATCATCATCATCATCATCATGATTAGTAGTAGTAGTAGTCGAAAGACTAGAGCGCAACTCCATAGTCTTCCGAGACTGATGGGTGCCTACTACTAATAACAACAACATACAAATATTTTTTTTAAATAGTGTACTAAGGATGATGATAAATAAAATAATAATGGTAGTTAGTAGTAGTAGTTGTAGTAGTAGTTGTAGTAGTAGTAGTAGTAGTAGTCGTAGTAGTAGTAGTAGTAGTAGTAGTAGTAGTAGTAGTAGTAGTAGTAGTAGTATAGTAGTAGTAGTGGTAATGATGATGATGATATTACTACTACTACTACTACTACTACTACTACTACTACTACTACTACTACTACTACTACTACTACTACTACTACTAATCATGATGATGATGATGATGATGATGATGATGCACGCACGCACGCACACACATACACACACACACCACACACACACACACACACACACACACACACACACACACAACATCGTTGTTTATCATCATTATTCATTATTAATATCGTTGTTTTCAGGGAGCACTGCCCTCCTTGATGATCGAAGGACCATGACGACACAAGGCCAAGGATCAACATCGACGCTGCTATCGCAAAGTTTATTTTTATTTGTTGTTTTTTTTGTTCGCACAGACACAAGACATACGCACCAACGTTTGTTGAACTAATGTGGAAGAGATGAACTGTACTACGTAGTAAGGAGGATGGAAAGGAGAGGGAGGGGGGAGGGGGGGGGGGAGAAGAGAGGTGCTGCTGAAAGAAGAGAACATGAAGAAAAACTGCATGTAGACATTTGCAGAGAGCAGCAGAGAACAGAAAGGGACCAGCAAGGAATAAGTATTCAACCCCCCCCCCCCCCCCCCCCAAAAAAAAAAAAAAAAATCCACTCGCTACTTCTTCTTTCAAACCTCTAAAATAGCAGTTACAAAAGAGCGCTCAAAGCAGTTCTTCTAAAATCTTCTACCTTTAGTGCATCAGACTATGCAAAACTGGAGGTTCTTTTCCCTTTAAAAGACATGTTTACCCTAAATAAAGGAATGTTTATGCATGAAATTATGACAGGACATGCTCCACAAAACCCTCTATTCTAAAATTTCATATGACCTCCGGATTATCCTACCAAAATTCAGCTACCAATACCTAGAATCGACCTCTTTAAATCAAGCCTCGCATACTCAGGTAGCCTACTCTGGAACATGCTGCCAACTTTCGTGAAAACATCCCAAAGAAACTTTCAAGAAAGCCATTTATATCCACCTCAGATGTACTGTACTCCTACCACATGTTCAATTCATTTTACGTTCTTTTCACAAAATGTGATATTAGACAAAAGAAAAAAAGAAAAAAAGAAGGGAGTGATGTGAGTGTGTTAAACCCCTGTGTGTGTGTGTGTGTGTGTTTGTGTGTGTTGTGTGTGTGTGGTGTGTGTGGTGTGTGTGTGTGTGGGGTTTGTGTGTGTGTGCGTGCATGTGAGCATGCGTGTGTGTGTGTGTGTGTGGTGTGTGTGTGTGTGTGTGTGTGTGTGTTGTGTGTGTGTAACAATCATGTTGTGACTCCATATATTTCATGTGTAGTTGATTTGTTAGATATTGCTTCGGATTCGTTTCATAATGATGTAACTGAGGAACTATATTCTATAAGTTGAATGTAGGAGATGGTGTTTTACCTAAAAATTCCCTCCTTGGACAGAAAATTGACTAATATGTTCATTGATTATATCGGTTTAAAGAAGGGTCATGTGGGTTTTATCAGACTTGTTGATTGGACTGTTTTGATGAAGAATGTACCATGTAAGGAATGCTCTCTCTCTCTCTTCTCTCTCTCTCTCTCTCTCTCTCATCTCTCTCTCTCTCTCTCTACTCTCTTTCTCTCTCTCTCCTCTCTCTCTCTCTCTCTCTCTCTCTCTCTTTGA
>JASPKP010000204.1:60000-63066 GCA_030674155.1 Stramonita haemastoma | reverse complement strand
TTGGGAAAACCCTTGGAAAAGAAAAGAAGATTTTGAGAAAAAAAGCCAGAGGGGGGGAGAGCAACCTTTAAGGGGGGTAAAGGGGGGTTTGAGGAGGAGATGGGGAGAAAAGGGAGGGGGTTGGGAGAGGGGAAAAGGAGGGATGTCGAGAGTGGGGGGTGGAGGGTATTAACAATTTTATCTTGCATAAAAAAAACACTCGGTGTTTTTTCATCCACCCCCCTCCCTTTTCGGGTTTTTACCAAGATTAAAAATTTTAATTTTAAACATATAAAAAACGCTTTTACCTCTTCCTTCAAGAAAAAAGGCCAAAAATTTAATATATCTAAACTTTTAAAACTTATGCAGTCCAAAAAACATACAAGAATAGGACACTATAATAAAAAATTTACTAAACAAAAAAATATACGCCATTTACCAAACAACATCAAAAAAGAAATTAAGGCACTTTACAAAAATTATACTAAAAAAAACTTTTTCGCAGTTACCAAAAACATACAAAGAAAAAGGCCCCAATAAAATTATATCTAACAATAAAATATACCCCTTACCAAAAAAATTTAAAAGATGAAAAAGGACCTAAAATTTTTTTTAAAAAAGATATACTAAAAAAATTAAAAACTTTAGGGGGAGTTCCCAAAACCATACAAGAATAAGAACATTTTATTTTTAAAAAAGATACAAAAACAATATAAACTATACGCAGTACCAAAAAAAATACAAAAAGAATAAGGACACTTTATATAATAAGGGTATAAAAATGCATTTTCGAGACAAAAAATCATGTCAGAAAAAATAATTTTGCTATTTAAAAAAAAATTACCCACTGATAGAAAAGGAGCAAACAAGAAAAACATCATGAACTAAAAAAATGAAAAAAATCAACCCCACATCTGGCAAAGTTATTTATTTATTTATTTGATTTTTCTTTTATATCGAAGATAATGGGAATAAGAAACCCAGTGTTTTTTTCATCCAGTCCCCGTGTGTATGTATTTGTGAAAAATTTGCCTTTTTTTTCCCCCCGGCCCATAAGGGCCCTACTCTTACAAAAAGGGAAAAGGATTTTAACGTTTTACGCTAGATGTGCGGCGTTCACACACGGGGCCCTCGGTTTACAGTTCTGGGAAAAGATTTTTTTTGAGAGTAGTTTTAGCCTGATGTTAACCCAGGGGTAAAACACCCAAATCGGGAATCGAACTGGATGTAAAATTTTGCCAGCCCCAATGTTCTGCCATGGCTTCCCGTCCCGTGGGTGTGTGGTGTGTGTGTGTGTGTGTGGTGTGTGTGTGGGTGGGGGGGGGTTTGGTGTGTGGGGTGGTGTGTGTGTGGGGGGGGTTGTGTGTGGTGGGGTGCCCTGTAAAAGTGGCTTAAAAAAAAAAAAGAGCGGGAGATTTTTTCCCCGCACCCGGGGCTTTTATCCATCTTTTTTCGTGGATTTTAACTCCCTAAGGGTTATTTAAATCCCCGGGGTTTGATAAAAATTTATATCCCCAAATATTTAATAATTTTTTTCTTTATTTTTTTTTTATATTTTTATTTTTCAACACCACCTTTTAATTTTTTTTATTTTTTATATTTTATATTTTATTTTTTTATATATATTTTTATATTATTTATTTTTATATATATTTTTTTTTATTTTTTTTATTATATTATAAAATTTTTATATATTTTATTTATATATATAATTTTTATAGGATTTAATTTTACGTTTGCTTTCTTTTTGCACCAAACCGTTTATGTATGGCACCAAAAAAATTGCAATACTTAAAAGTCTATAAAACATTTGGGGTTTTAAAGGGGAAAAAATTAAAAAATTTTTCCCTTATGGAGGGGGGGGGGGGGGTTGGGGGGGGGTGAGATAAAAAACACAAATTAAAAAGATTGCATAAAACATCCCATGTTTAATTTATTTTGTATAAATTTTTATAAATGTTAATTTTTACACCCACACGCCCCCACAAACCACGCAACACACACACACACAAAACCACCCCAAAACAAAACTAACACCACACACAACTCTCACACACACCACCACACACACCCCCACCCCCCACACACACACACATCAACAACACGCACCACAAACCCCCAAATCTACACACCGCACAACCACACGCGCGCGTGCACCCACGCACATGCGGCACACACACGCACACACCAAAAACCCCCCTCAGACGGGGGCCGCCGCGCGTCCCTCCACAAACTCACCACACCTTACTCACAAAACACCCCCACCACACACAAAACCCCGCCCGCGCGCGCACCACGCCACCCCACCACACACAACAACAGGGGACACACCCAACCCCAACAGACGCGCGCGCGCGGGGTGCACACCCACCACAACCCCTCAACACCCTAAACCCCAACACACACCACACAACACACCCCCAAACAAAACCAAAACACACGCCACAACCCACAAGCCCATTATCGCACACACTCACCAACTCCAATACCCCTTTCACGCGCGCGCCTCACCCACAGCAGACAAACACCGCGCGCGCCACAACACACCCCCACAACACCCCCACTAACTCCCCCAATTTTTTGGTTTTCCGCAAATTTAAAATTTTTTTTTAAAACTTCATTTTAAGGGAAAGTTGCTTTGAAAATCTGAAAAAAAAATCATATCGGGACACAAAAAAACCTTTTTTGGGTCTGATTAATTCTTTTAAAAAAAATTGTTTTGTTTATATATCGTGATGGACAAAAGTTTTTCTGTTTTTTTTTTTTAAAATTTTTTTTTTTTTTTTTTGAATCATCAGTTTTTTTTTTTTTTTTTACATAAAAAATAAATTTTCCCATTCGTCTTTCGTGTTATAAAAAATAGTACAAAATATGAATAAAAACATTTCTCATATTGATGGAAAAACCTTTTTTTTTCGTAAACTGTTTTTGGTGAGGCTTTTTTAGAGAGAGAGAGAGAAAGAGAGGGGGGGAGAGAGAGGGGGAGAGGACCAAACACGAAAAAAAACCCCCCCCCCGGGCCGCGGGGGCCCCCCCCAAAAAACACCCCCCCCCCAAAAAAAAAAAACCCCCTAAAAAAACCCCCCC
>JASPKP010000204.1:45000-52500 GCA_030674155.1 Stramonita haemastoma | reverse complement strand
AAACAACGTCTTACAGATTGTAGATGGCAAAATTGGGAGAGCCACATTCAAAACAGCTTTAGATTTTCCTTGTATAAACTGTTTAAAACAAATCATTTTATTGAAACATATTTAGTGATGAATATGAATAAGTTTGTAAGATGTGTATTAACCAAGTTTCGATTTGGGGTCACAGATATAATGGTTCATAATCAGAGATACAAGAAAAATGACAAAAATATGACGTGTCCCATGTGTAAATTAAATAGAGAAGATGAAGTACATTTTGTTTTCTGTTGCCCAGTTCTTGAGGATTTAAGGAAACAGTACATCCCATCTAAGTTTTATAACACACCAGCACTATTTCGATTAGTTACACTTTTGTCCTCTACCAATGTAAACACTATAAGAAATGTTGCTCTGTACCTCTATAAGTCATTCAAACGAAGAGAAACGATGATGTCATAATTTTGCTCTAGACTGAAAAATTGTTATGTATTTTTTGTGTGTGGCTTTTTTTAGGTGTATGACTTAAGTGTGGAATGTATAACAAATATCAGCGATGTATACCCCTTCAAATGGGGCCATGGCCTTTTTTTGAATAAATCATTGTCATTGTCATTGTTATTGTCATTGTCTTTCTCTGACTCATAAACTGCCTATACAGAACTGAAAACCCAAGCTCTTATATTTGTTTCCACAGAATTTATTGATTATTTTGGGAAAAAAGCTCAGCACACATTATCCAAAATAGTAAACAACTATTGAATGCAAACAAAAGATTACAGAAAAACGAAAACACTGCAAATCATTTTTGAGGACTCCTTAAACAGATATTTACATAAAACAGACCAGCCTCCATGGTGTACTAGTTAGCGCATTGAATTCCTGGCTGAAAGTTGGGGAAGGTCGTGGGTTTGAATCCTGTAAAAGCAAGTTTCTTTTTTCAGATGCTGAACAGTTTCTACCAAGAATGAGTTTGCTATGGGCTCTACCGAGAATGAGTTTGCTATAGGCTCTACCCAGAATGAGTTTGCTATGGGCTCTACCCAGAATGAGTTTGCTATGGGCTCTACCCAGAATGAGTTTGCTATGGGCTCTACCCAGAACTAGTTTGCTATGGGCTCTACCCGGAACGAGTTTGCTATGGGCTCATTTGGAAGGTTGGGACAACACAGTTGAACATTATCCACTGTACAGGTGTAACTGTGAGAGTGTTGCCCACATGACCTGACTTCTACTGCAAGTGTCTTTAACTCTAGGGTTTGGTTGACACCCCATGTTATGACAGGAAGCGTAGAGTACAGCAGGTGGAGTTCTGCGTATGCTTGGTAAGAACAGGTACCACTGAACACCCCTGAAGTGACCCAGCATCAGTGCAGGGCCCTTCTGGTTGGTGGCCTTATGGCAGCTTGACCCTGATCCACTCACTATGGGTGTCTGGTCTTGAGGATACAACATGTCAAGCCTGGATGGCTGAGCAGTGAGACTGGAATCAGCAGCATGGGAATAGCAGGACAGGTATGTCACAAACATGAGGCAACAAAACAGTACCTTTTCTCTGATCAGCTTTGTAATAACTCTCTAATCAAAGGAGGGGTCCTTGAAAACAGTCAGCAACTACGCAATACAAACCTAGGACCACACACATAAATCACCTGAAGCAGCAGATCACAGCAAATCCTTGTCATGACTTGGGTATTGGGAAGTTTGGAAATTTGAATGGGTGGTATAGAGGTAACACACTGGCCTAGAAAGCCAAAGGTCAGGGTTTGAAATATGTGGTTGTTTAATCATCAGTTCTGCCCAAAACTTTTCCCCATTCACTATACCGCGAGTGGCATTCTGGGTGCTAATTTTTCATTGAGATGGTAAACTGATGTCTCATGTGTAACACACATTAAATGTATGTAAAAGAACCCACAACAACAAGATATTTTCCCCTGGCAAAATCATGAAACACAAAGCCACACTGATGAAGAAACAAAATTCATACATATGCAGGCAGGACAAAAACAAGTGGGGATGCTCTTGTGGGGACATGCTCTCCTGTGGACAGTGGCCCAAGTTTCACACACTAAACTCTGCTGTGACTGAAAACTACACACCCTGAACAGCAGACTGACACGTACCTGCCTACAAGACAAAACATGGTCTGGGAGCAACATGGACCATCAGCACTATATAGTATATGGCCAGGAATGGTAGTTTTGCTTTCTGATTACAAGCAATATTGAAACATCTGATTATGTATTATACAAGTAACAACAACTAGACACAAAGCAAAGGAAACCTAAACCACCGCCATCACCAACAGCAGAAACAACAAGAACAGCAACAACGACAACAACAGCAACAACAGCAACAACCTTTTGCAAGGTAAGAGATGGGGTAGGGTCATGATATCAAAAGCGTGCACTGCAGTAATGTCTCTGGAGCACACCAGATAAACACAAGGACATGGAAAAACCAGCCATCATCATCCTAAACTGTATCCTAGAAACCAATGGCTTGACACTTTGCTCCTATATTAAGGACAGACGTCACTCTTCTGGTTTAGTGTTCACTATTTCATGTTGCCACCTTGTCTCTCACAGGGATCAAGGCCAAGTTGCATGGAGGCTACACTGTTTGTTTTATGTGATGTGTTGGTCCTGTGTGACGTAGTCAGGATCAAAGGGTGACGTCCTAATCTGGACTACACGTGGAGTTGTGTTGGCCCATGTCTTCTGCCCCTGTTGCTGTGTGTAAAGGTCAAGGTAAGGTCAGTGACCACAGTGGGGTCTTCTTTTCTTCAGGTCAGTTCCCGTCTGTTTCCCTGTCCTTCTCCTTTTCCTGTGTGCTGAGTCAGTCAGTGTGGTCAGCACCCAGTGCTTGATATTGTGAGCCTTTCTGAGGGGACAGTGCTGTTTGATATTGTGAGCCTTTCTGAGGGGACAGTGCTGCTTGATATTGTGAGCCTTTCTGAGGGGGCAGTGCTGCTTGATATTGTGAGCCTTTCTGAGGGGACAGTGCTGCTTGATATTGTGAGCCTTTCTGAGGGGACAGTGCTGTTTGATATTGTGAGCCTTTCTGAGGGGACAGTGCTGTTTGATATTGTGAGCCTTTCTGAGGGGACAGTGCTGTTTGATATTGTGAGCCTGAAAGGACAGTGCTGTTTGAAATTGTGAGCCTTTCTGAGGGGACAGTGCTGTTTGATATTGTGAGCCTTTCTGAGGGGACAGTGCTTTTTTGTTGATGCGTTATTGCATTTTATGTAGTTGTTGTGCTTGAATTAGGGTCTACTGTTGTTGCTGTTGTTGCTGTTATCTGTTTGCATGATATCCCGAAAAAAACCAAACCTATCACTTCTTAAAAGCCTGTGCTATATACATTCTGGATTATCAACAAATATATCCCAATATCCATATATGTGTATATGGAATAAAAGGAAAAAAAGTTGTTATGTTTTGTAATAAAGGATACAGCACTCTCCTTGTACATATTTACATTATATACAATTGTACATGCAGAGTTACTGAAGTCTTTGATATCAGTTCTTTATTTTGTATTGTTTTGTATAGTTTTTGTTTTGCTTTACATTATACTGTACTGTTATGGTTAAAAACTAAATCAATCATGCTATTTTTAGTCATGGCATAATTATGTCTTTGCATGGCAGTTTGACTGATGATTTTTTTCCAGGGACAGCACTTTGCCTTGTATGCAGAGCTACCCAATCAGGATTAAAATGAAAACAAATAAACACAAACTTTTGAAACCTAATTTGAACATTTTAAGGGTAACTTTGAGTGATTGATTTGTCCAGGAAGAACTTTCTTGTTGCTATGGATTCTTCTATGTGCACTAGGTGTATGCTGCACAAGGGACCTATGTTTATCTTATCTAAAAGACTGGTGCCAGACCATAGCTCCTATACAGCCCAGTGAAGGGGGAAATATGAGGCTTCAGATGGGAATCAAACCCATAATCTATCACAGTCAACAATGGTGCAATACCACTGGACCACTTCTTTATGATGTTTTATTTCTTGTTTTACATATAGCATATTGTAAGCCTGGTGTGAATTGAATTAATTAATTATGTTTACTCCTACCCTACTGGACAAGTCCTCAAGAGTAGGGTTACTGGCAACTGTTTTACAAGAGTCAAGATCTGAAGATATTTATTCCAGTCATCTCCCTGATTGCTTTGAAACTGTGCAGTCTTTCTATCAGACTGGTACATAGGGGCCATTTCCACTTCCACTTCAACCTCTGCATGTCTAGCAAATCAGCACACCCTCTGATGTGTATCACAGCACTTCCATTTTAAAGAAAATCTATATCACAACACTTAGCTTGCACAAACTTCGAAGCTTGTGTGCATAAAATGTCCATTTTCTAGTGAAAAAGTTGATATCTATTGGAAAAAAATAAAATAAAAAAAGTTAGCTTGTCAGTGATTACATAGCCACTACATCATAGAACTGTGAACTCCTGCTAAAGGAAAACCACACACAGGAATGTAAGAGAGTGGAGATAGTTGATCTCCTAGCTCTGAGAGAAACTATGGGCTATGGAGAATGTGGCCTCTGCGGAGAGGCTTTACACTTTCTACAGGTCACCTCCTCCTCCTCCTCCTCTTGCCTCCTCTTCTCCTCCTCTTTCCTTCCTTCTCCTCCTCTTTCCCTCCTTCTTCTCTTTCTCTCTTCTCTCCACTTTCTCCTTGTTCTTCTCCTCAAAAAGACAGTGGTTATACTTCACAAATTCTAATAAAGATCTTTGCAGTGCAAATCAACCAGTCTTTCAAAATCTGTTCACTGTCACAAGCAGACCTACAATCCACTGTCACAGTACAGCACTCTGAAAGTTCACGTAGACAAGCAAACTCATGCACTGCATGGTTTTACTATCCAAAGAAAAACATAATTGTTATGGAACAATCAGATAAATATAGTGAATGAAATCAATCAAAATGCCCCAAAACAACCAAAAGAAAACCACTTCATAAACCCAAACCAAAGCAGCCAGCCCACCAATCAACCAGCTCAAAGAAGCACCAAAACCATAACACCAAAAACAACCCTCCTTTGTGAGCATGGGTCACTCTCCACAAGAAAGAAGTAGCTCAGGTTCTCAGAATGTCTCATTTCTGTTCAAGTCCTCCTTCTATATATCCAGTGATTTAAAGATTCAAAATCACTATTTACAGGATGTATAACACTGTTCATGTCCTAGTTCTATATATCCAGTGATTTAAAGATTCAAAATCACTATTTACAGGATGTAAAACCCTGTTCATGTCCTAGTTCTATATATCCAGTGATTCAAAGATTCAAAATCACTATTGACAGGGTGTAAAACACTGTTCATGTTATAGTTCTATATATCCAGTGATTCAAAGATTCAATATCACTATTTACAGTATGTAAAACACTGTTCATGTTATAGTTCTATATATGCAGTAATTCAAAGATTCAAGGTCACTATTTACAGGATGGAAAACCCTGCTTAATCAGGGTCATTTTTTCATTAAAAAATGTTTTCAGCCAACCTGTCCACAAACGTGTGAAGACAGTTACAACTGTGCATCATTCTGTCAACAAACTGTCACAGCAAGGAAATATGCAGGATGTGTAATATAGTTTCTTATTTTCTAATTCCTCCTGAAAGATCTGCATTTCATCAGTGAAGCAATAAGCAAAGGCAAGCAGCTGAGACATTAAGTATATGTATATATATATATATATATATATATATATATATATATATATATATATATATATATATATATATACTGTAAAATCCCTAGCATAAGCCCACTATCTAGCAAACGCGCACCTGCCACTTTGGGCCAAAAGTTGTGCACAGGGGTAACTACCTAGCAGACGCCCACCCTGCTTTTTTCTAAGAGACTATGCTCACTTTCACTTGGATTTGTGCAGACTGTTCTTAAAGTCATCTTTTTTCCCTTCTTTACCTTTTCGTATTTCTTTCCTTTTATTTTTTATTCTTTGTCCACTCTCCTCACTCCCACCCATCCCCAACACAGTGATTTTAAAATTACGTCATACTTTTTCCACTGATGTCTTTTGTCTGTCAGTGACATACCGGTACTTTGACAACGCTTCCTGATGGCCGAAAGTTGGTTCTTGAATCTCTCTGTGCCATTTTTGCAAAATGCCGAAGCGACAGTCTTACACTGTATCTTTCAAATTGGAAGCCCTCCAGTATCTGGATAACAAAGCAGGTGGGAATGTTTTGGAGTGTGCCCGTGAAATTTCTGTGAATAGGAAGAGGATCAGGGAATGGAGTGAAAACAGAGATAGACTTGAACAGCGGAAATTGGAAGCCCTCCAGTATCTCGATAAGAAGCAGGTGGGAATGTGCCCATGAATTTTCTGTGGATAGGTCAAGTGTTCTACTCACACGACCTAACTTACATGCTTTCGGGGTTTGTATTCACTCGATTACATGGTTGAGCACAAAAATTACTTTGTGCAAAGGGGTCTATCCCTAGCAAACGCCCACCCCCCAATTTTGCCCTAAATCTGTGCACAGGGGGTGGGGTGGGCATATGCTAGGTATATATATATATATATATATATATATATATATATATATATATATATATATATATATATATATATATATATGTGTGTGTGTGTGTGTGTGTGTGTGTGTGTGTGTGTGTGTGTGTGTGTGTGTGTGTGTGTGTAACAAAAATGCTAGTACTGACAGTGTACACAAAGATAACAGAAATAACCAGAAATCAAGAAACAAAAACTACAGTAGCAAATCAAGACGATTCAAATGTTAGCTAATGTCGTGTATGGTAAATATGGTAAAGGTGTTGCCACCAATCTTCACTGAAACAGCAAAAATATTTCATATGTAGATTTCATCAAACAGAATTATAAAAAATATCATTTCATACAACGTGTTTCAAAATACATAGAAAAAAAGGATTTCTACTCAAATTTACTGATGGAAGCACAGGTGAAATTGAGCTTAGCCATTCTGTGTCAAGAGCAAAAAGCCCTGATGCAAGAAAGGAAACTATCTAAACGGGAATCCATTTCTAACATCAAGCAGGTAAAAAGTAGTGTGATGTGAAAACTATAACATGAATAAGAGCTCAGCAAGAAAGGCAGGTGTAAAAATAGTTCCATGAACACGCCATTATAAGAATGAAACATGAAATGTGTGCCGGAAAAAAATATTTAAAAATCAGAACAAAATACAACAAATTTAAACTTGTGTGACCAATTAGCAAAATGGAAATATTCAAACACACACTTTTCAAAAAACAACACAAAAAACAAACTTCCAAAAGTGGCCCCTTACCTATTCACAAAAATAATAACATGATTAAAATGACTGAATCTTCCACTACACTTACACTTTAAAGGCTATGATGAAATTACAAACTTACTTTTTACAACATTTTTTTTTCTCCTTTTAATAAAAAGTTGCAAATAATATTCTTATTCACAAAAGCAGCAGTCCTGTACAACATGAAAACAGCAAAAGAATGATA
>JASPKP010000204.1:27500-40000 GCA_030674155.1 Stramonita haemastoma | reverse complement strand
CCTCCCCTGAAAACAAGCCTCTGCGCTGTTGGTTTAAAGGCTGAGAGAGAGGGGGAGACATATTTAGAGACACATCATTATGAAGTAAGGAAAAAACACAGTGCACTGTCAGTGTCTACGTGAATTTATAACAGATGACCACACTGTCACCACCTTCTCTCCACGACACCACCAGATGACCTGACCTGGTCAGACATACTCCAACAGGCCGACGTTTCCCTGGGTCACTGTGCCGGGAAGCAGTCAGCAGATGTTTCCACTGTCCATCCCTGTTCCTCACCATCACACACTCAGTACCATCACACGCCACAAACACGTTACCATTGCTGTCTGCACACACCTGAAGGGGATACTTCATGTCTGTGTGCTGAAAGGTCTGGGTCACCTGGCCAGAACAGACGTCGACCTTGTGCACCACGTGTAGGTCACAGTCTGACAGCAGGATGTGCTGGTCACCAGAAGGACAGAGGTACACAGGTAACTGCAGCACTACCGAGCTGTGTGTGAGGGTTCTGACCAGCTGTCCCTGTCTGGTCACCACGTCCACAGCACCAGGACGTTGAGAAGACTGCCGCCTACAGCTGACGATCAGATGTCCCTCCCTGTGTCCTGCTGCTATGCCCTCATACAGCCGGACAGTCTGTATCCGTGACACCACCGTCACTGTGTCGGTCACCTTCATCAGGTAGATGAGGGGTCGGCATGTTGTCATGGCAACCAGGTCATCAGGTAACACAGCCAGTCTCCATGGTGTTTCAGGAATGTGTGCAGAGGCAGACACAGTGTGTGGAGGTGTCACGTCCATCACCTTCACCTTGTTGTTGTTAATGTCTGTCATGACCAGTCTGTCATCAGGCAGACAGACAATGGTAAGGATCCATGGTGTCCGTCTGTCCTCAGCAGTTGTGGGTGAAGTCTTGAAGAAGCGTTGTGGGGTGGCTGTCATCCAATCCACCCGGGGTGTGAAGGTAGGGGTGTCCTCCTGGGTGGGTGGGGTCTGAGGAGTAGCAGTGGAGGCCTGTGAGGAGGAGGAGGAGGAGGAGGAGGAGGAGGAGGAGGAGTCGGTTGTAGACTTTTCAGGGTTCGTGAAGCTGGAACCTGGATCCTTCTGTCCATCTGTAGACAGTCATCATCATCATCATCATCATCATCATCATCATCATCATCATCATCATCATCATCATCATCATCGTCGTCGTCGTCGTCGTCATCGTCATCATCGTCGTCGTCATCATCATGATCATCATCGTCGTCGTCGTCGTCGTCATCACCGTCGTCGTCGTCATCATCATCATCGTTGTCGTCATCATCATCATCGTCGTCGTCGTCATCATTATTTTTGTCGTCGTCGCCAGTCATCATCATCTCATCATCATAATCGTCGTTGTCGTCGTCGTCGTCATCAGCATCATCATCATCATCATCATCATCATCATCATCATCATCATCATCATCATCATCATCATCATCATCATCATCATCATCAAATAGTAGGATAAGCAGCAGCAGCGGTAGCAGCAGTAGTCGTAGTAGTAGTAGTAGTAGCAGCAGTAGTAGTAGTAGTAGTAGTAGTACTAGTAGTAGTAGTAGTAGCAGTAGTAGTAGTAGTAGTAGTAGTAGTAGTAGTAGCAGCAGTAGTAGTAGTAGTAGTAGTAGTAGTAGTAGTAGTAGTAGTAGTAGTAGTAGTAGTATAGTAGTAGTAGTAGCAGTAGTAGTAGTAGTAGCAGCAGCAGCAGCAGCAGCAGCAGTAGTAGTAGTAGTAGTAGTAGTAGTAGTAGTAGTAGTAGTAGTAGTAGTAGTAGTAGTAGTAGTAGTAGTTGTAGTAGCAGTAGTAGTAGTAGTAGTAGTAGTAGTAGTAGTAGTAGTAGTAGTAGTAGTAGTAGTAGTAGTAGTAGTAGCAGTAGTAGTAGTAGCAGTAGCAGTAGTAGTAGTTATTGTTGTTGTTGCTATGTGAAGTGTATTAATTTTCACTGCCTATCAGTATGCCTTCAGTTGTTCTATTATGTGACGTCATTTGCTTGATGACGCATTTACTGATGAACTCCCACTTGTGTCATCAAGAACTGACGTCATTGTGTTATTGCGTCATCCAGTGTGGATCAGTGGTCTAGAGGTAACCCACCTGCCTAGAAAGCAAAAAGTCCTGGTTTGAAGTGTGTGGTCATTTGATCTCATTTTCAGCCAGGAACTTTTCACCCATCGACTAGACCATGAGTGGTGGTCTGGGTGCTAGTCTTTTGGCTGAGATGATAAACTGATGTCCTGTGTGTTACGCATATTTAGTGCACGTAAAAGAACCCACCACAACAAGCAAGTTGTCCCTAGCAAAATTGTGTCAAAAAAGGCTACTCTTAAAGGAAAACAAAGATGGTTGCAGACAAAAAAAGAAAAGAAAATGGATAGTGCTGCTCTTGTGTCGATGTAGTCTCCCCAGGGAGAGCAGCCCGAATTTCATGCAGAGAAATCTGCTGTGACTTAAGGTGGGATACAATACAATAATGTGATACACTACACTACGCTACGCTATACTACACTACACTACACTACACTACACTACACTACACTACACTACACTACACTACACTACACTACACTACACTACACAACACAATACATACACTACAATACAATATAATTCAATGCAATATGATACAATACAACACAATACAATACAATGAAATATGATATAATATAATGTAATATAATGAAATGTAAATGTAATGTAATGTGATGTAATATAATATAATATGATATGATATGATATGATCTGATCTGATCTGATCTGATCTGATCTGATCTGATCTGATATGATATGATATGATATGATATGATCTGATCTGATCTGATCTGATCTGATATGATATGATATGATATGATATGATGTGATGTAATGTATTGTAATGTAATATAATACATTATAATACATTATAATACATTATATTGATTATAACACAATACATATGATATGATATGATATGATACGATATGATTTGATACGATACGATGTGATGTGATGTGGTGATGTGATGTGGTGATGTGATGCGATGTGGTTGATATGGTGGTGTGATATGATGTGGTGATGCGATGCGATGTGGTGATGTAATGCGATGTGATGGTGTGATGTGGTGGTGTGATGCAATGCGGTGGTGTGATGTGGCTGTATGGTGTGATATGGCTGTATGGTGTGATGTGGTGATGCGGCGATGTGGTGTGGTGGTGGTGTGATGTGGTGTGGTGATGTGATGTGGCGGTGCGATGATGTGGCGGTGTGAGATGGTGTGGTGATGTGATGCAATGTGGTGATGTGATGCGGTTGTATCATGTGGTGGTATGATGTGGCGGTGTGGTGATGTGATGTGGTGATGTGGCGAAGTGATGCGGTGATGCGATGTGGTGCTGTGGTGGTGTGGTGATGTGATGTGGCGTTGTGATGTGGTGGTGTGTTGATGTGATGTGGTGATGCGACGTGATGTGGCGATGTGATTTGATGGCGTGGTGGTGTGGTGTGATATCATGTGGTGATGTGATGTGATGTGGTTGTGCGATGTGGCGATATGATGTGATGTGGTGATGTGGCATGGTGATGTGGTGTGATGCGATGTGGTGATGCGATGGTGTGATGATGTGATGCGGTGGTGTGATGCAATGTGGCGATGCGATGTGGCGATGTGGTGCGATGGTGTGGTGGTTTGGTGTGATATTATGTGGTGATGCTATGGTGTGGTGATGTGATGTGGTGATGTGATGCGGCGATGTGGCGATGTGATGTGGTAATGTGATGTGGTGATGTGATGATGTGATATGATATATCATAAGATATGATATGATTTGATACAATGCGATATGATACAATATATGATATGATATGGTATAATATGATATGATATGATATGATATAATATGATATGATATGATATGATATGATATAATATGATATGATATAATATGATATGATATGACATGATATCATATGATATGATATGATAGGATATAATTCAATATGACATGACATGACATGACATAATGTAATATATTACAATGCAACACAATACATTAGAATGCATTACATCACAATATAATATATGCAATGGAATGCAATACAAAACAATATAACAATACAATGCAACACAATGCAAGAATACAATACAATTCAATACAATACAATACAATACACTAAACAAAAGTAATGTTTGGTTTGCATATGTTTCTGAGTCAAGAACATGACCCACTGTTCTGCTCATTTTGATTGGCTGGGTTTGCCTCATAATTCTAGCAAGTTCTGAGGTTTCTGAAATGTTCTCACATCTTCGAGTTTGTACCAGTGTCCAGGAGCAGTCGTCAAAAGCTAAAAATAGCACTCTGCTGTTGTGACAAGTGAGGAGGAGGAATGAGGAATAGGAATAAGGAAGTGAATATAGATCTAGCTCATGAACAGAGAGTGTAATGACAGAGTCATGTTGTATATCTGTGTTTGTTGACAGAGTTCGTTTCAAGGGGAAAGCTACGTTTTTATTACGGAAACTCTTTCAGGAAACTAGATATTCATTGAACAAATGCATATTAGAATTAATTAGATTAATCTTGGGTCAACTCTTTCTACATTTAAAAAGAAAAAAATTAAAATAAAAAGAAAGATTTAGAAGTCCTTTGAAAAAGCAAGGCATCGTCCAGTCTATCACTATGCTTGTATACATTTTTTTCCTTTTCATTCTCACTTGTACAGATTGCCCCTACCCCCACACCCCTTATGAGCATTCCCCACCCCCACCTTCATTCTACAGTCACTGACCTGGAGAGCGTAACAGCTGTGAGAGTTGTTCCGTAATCATCTTCAGCTTGTCCAGGCTGGGGCAGTGATGATCTTTCCTGACGACATTCATACGTCTCTCAAAACTGTCTGTCTTCATGTCCATGCTGACGTCAGAATCTCTGATCTTGATGACGTAAGAGTCAGGATCAGTAGTGCTTTGGACAATGTCAGAATTGGTCATGTGGTCCTTGTAAGTGTCAAGAACATGTGTATGTTCCCTGACCATGTCTAACAGCTCGCCTGCTAGGGACTTGATGGTCTCCAGTGCGGTCACAATGTCCAGGTGTTCACTGCTGTCCTGCTGTGTCAGACCATTCTGCTTCTCCCTCCTGTCCTTCACAGCTCTGCATGAGTCACATGATGCATCACGTGACTGCTGGTCACTGATGTTGCTAATGCTGTCCAAGGACAATGTAGACAGGTCACAAAATGACCTCAGGTGAGGTGTGGTAGAGTCTGGGGAGGAAGTGTTTCGTACAGCCTGGGGTAGCAGACGTAGAACATGACCTTTTGCAAGTCGAATCTTCAGGTGATTGGCAGAACAAGCCTCACAGTAATACTCATGACAGTCCAGGCAGACTTTGGCGGCCATTTTGTTGGGACAAACCAGACAGGGGATGTCTGTCTTTCTCTCCAGCTCCTGGAGGACCAGGTGTTCCACGACGAAGTCTGTGTCCGTCTGCTGGATCAGCTGGCTGGGGGTGAGGGACTGGTCTTTGGGCAAACGCAGAGGTTGTTTACACTGCAGACAGTCAGCTGTCGGGTCTTGCAGCGCATCGTGAAGACATCTTCTGCACAGCACGTGTCCACACGGCAGAATGCTGGCACCCAGACAAAGTGACCTACAGCAGGGACAGTCTTTTAGTGACGTCACTGGGTCTTGTGGCTGTGGGGAAGAGGACTGGCCTCCTGTTGCCATGGTGATGGGAAATCTGACCTGATACAAAACAGGGACAAGATGAGAGTTAGAAAAAGACGGAACAGATGGAAAAAAAGAGACAGACAGATAGAGAGAGAGATAGAGAGATAGAAAGACAGATAGACAGACAGATAGATAGAGAGAGAGATAGAGAGATAGATAGAAAGACAGACAGACAGACAGACAGATAGATAGAGAGAGAGATAGAGAACACTGAACACTGAAATGGTTTAATGGTACCTTGGCCTTGGACCACAATACACCAGGTGAGGGGGGTAGGGGTGTGAGTGTAATGCAAAATGAAAGCATGGATAAATTACACACATACTATGGCAATGAAGAAAGCATGGATAAATTTCACACATACTGTGGCAATGAAAAAAAAAAAAAAAAAAAAAAAAAAAAAAAAAAAAAAAGCATGGACAATTTACACACATACTATGGTAATGAAAAAATGAAAGAGTTCAATAATATCACACATACTGTAACAATAATACATCATAGCATGGATACATATCCCACATATTATAGCAATGAAATATGAAACTCTTGATAAATCTCACTCATACTATAGCCATAGATAAAGGAAAGCATGGATAAATTTCAGGCCTACTTTAGCAATGAAACATAAAATTGTGGATAAATTTCAAACATACTATAGCAATGAGAAATGAAAGCATTGATATATTTCACACAAACTATAGAAAAATATTGAAAGCTTGGATAAATTTCACTGATATACTAGGAAGAAAAAATGAGAAAATGTATAAATTTCACACATACCATAGCAATGTAAAATGGAAAAAATGAATAGATTTCATACATAATATAGCAACGAGAAATGAAAGCATGGGTACATTTTACACATACTATATCAATAAAAGATGAAAAATTGGAAACATTTCCCATATACTTTAGTACTGAAAAATGGAAGCACTGAAACACTGAAATAGTTTACTAGTACAACGGCCTTGGGCCACCATACACTAAATGAAAAGGGGGGGGGGGGGGGTAAGGTGAAAGAAATGAAATATTACATACACATGTGAAACATTAAAAAAATATCATAGTCAATCACGAATTTACACTCATATGTAAATAAACATCTCCAACACTCCCAGTGTCACTCTGTCCATGGTAATGCTCATGCCACTCACTGCATTGACAATGACTCAAAATCAACATGAACCAAGAGGGTTTGAGTCTGCAACTCGTGTTGAACATCTTCTTCTCCTCAAAACAACCCTGTCAAGCCCACACTCACACAAACCAGAAAAAATAATCTACACCTTTAGCAACATCCTTATACAAAACAATCACACAATATCATTTTCACAGTACTGGTATGCTAACAATGTTCAACTCCCCAAATAAAGGTGTACTACAAAATCTTCATAAGGGTAATGATGCATTTATAGAGAATAAAAGTTATGTTGAGGGGAGATAAGTCTAGGGAGCATTTTCACTTAAAAAAAAAAAAAAAAAAAAATCCACCACCACCAACAACAACAACAAAACCCACACACCTTTAGAAGCATCCTTATACAAAACAATCACACAATATCATCTTCACAGTACTCATATGCCAACAATGTTCAGTTCTCCAAATAAAGCTGTACTACAAAATCTTCATAAGGCTAATGATGCATTTATAGAGAATAAAAGTTATGGGGAGGGGAGATAAGTCTAGGGGGAAATTTTATCATGTACATCAAATTGCTTCCCTTCCAAAAAAAAGAACACAGGAAAAAATATAGCTAAGGTGTGTGCATTTTCACTTCCTTTGAATACCAAACACCAAAAGACATGTTCAAGCTGCCTATTATTTATAAGCCAAGTATCATTTTTCTTCTATTGACTGCATGAAAAACATATCTGGATACATTATGCCTGTGATTTACATTTGATGATTTAAGCAAAACATAAAAAGATGCCTGTGATGATTCTTTAAGAAATTTAACTCTAAGGTCTTTGTAAAGGCTGCAGTCAAACAAAAAATGGTATTCATTTTCAACTTGATTATCACAAAAGGCACATTTTCTATCTTGAGCAGATTCACTATATCTATGAATGTTATTATTAATTGGAAGTACACCAAATCTTAACTGGGTAACAGCAACACGGAAACAATAAATATCCATGTCATTAACATATTTTTCTGTTTCAAAAATTGTTTTATATGAATTATATATCTGATACCTTTCTCGCTCTTGTATAGTTCCATTCCACTCTTGAATAAACCAATCAACAAGTCTTTGTTTAAAGGCTCTCAAAAATATTTTAGCATCTCCTACTCCTTGCTGTAACCAAACAATGCCATAACCAGTCTCACACAGAATCTCTTTCACATTTGAAACCCAACAACTTTTACCACATCTGTCCAAGTCAAATAACATAATGTATGCTCTATAGGGTAATCTTTCATTGTCCATTCGAACTAATTTTAGCCAGTATCTTACACAAGCAATATACGAATTAATGTACAACGGGAATCTTGCTAATTCTCCATAAACCATCTTGTTTGGTGTCCTCACTGGAACACCTAAGAATCTTTTACAGGCCATTAAGTGCACTTTTTCAATGTGGGCGAGTCTATTAATGCCCCATACCTCAGATGCATATAACAAAATTGGTTGAATTTTTATGTCAAAAATTTTAAAGAATACCCTCGCAGTCATTTCTTTGTACCTGTGAAAAACCCTGTGTATTTGCATGACAGCTTTCTTTCCTTTAATTGCTAGATGATTTGTACCCCTTTTAACACTAACCTTAGTGGTGAAATTAAACCCTAAATAAGAATAACTGTTCACTACTTCTAACCGTTTACCATTATAAAACCATTTCTCCTGCTGACCCAGAAACCCTCCTTTTCTAAATACCATGATTTTTGTCTTATCATTGTTTACACATAATTTCATTTTATCACAACACATATGTAAGATATCTAACTGAGTTTGAAGGCCTCTTGGGGTGGTTGACAGCAAAGCCACATCATCTGCAAACAACAGAATGAGCAGTTCTGCAATATTAGGCAATATCTGAACCCCATGTTTGCCCTTTTCCTCAACATCATTAGCTAATTGATTAATAAACATTGAAAATAGAGTTGGGCTCAACACACAGCCCTGTCTAACTCCGGTTGGACATTCAAACAACTCAGTAAGCTGGGATTTTGAACGAACACATGATAGCAGTGAGTTTACATTGCTGTGAGAGAAGCAAAAAATTTTCCTTTAACACCCTGACTATGTAAGCACTCTAGAAGTTTATCATGTTGCACTGAGTCAAAAGCCTTTCTAAAATCTACAAAGGCTATATACAACTTCCTACCTTTTTTACTTAAACATTTCTGAACTGAGGCATATAAAGTAAAAATATGATCCACTGTAGAATGCTTTTTCCGAAATCCTGCTTGTTTGTCTGAAATTAAATCGTTAGTTTCTAACCAGGTATATAGTCTAGCATTTAAGATTGTAGTATAGCACTTAGAAATTATGTTTAATAAAGATACGCCTCTATAATTGTCAACATTATCAGGGTCTCCTTTTTTAAAGATTGGGATTATTATAGCTTTAGACCACTGTTGAGGGTAAATTCCTTGGTTGAATATATTATTAAATAGTTTTGTCAAAAATTTAAGAACAATACTTCCACCAGCTTTCAACATTTCAGCAGAAATATCATCTATGCCAGATGCTTTTCCTCTCTTAAGCTTAGAAATGGCATGCATAACTTCTTCTTCACGAATAGTTTGATTTAGGTCATGATCAAGTTCTTCTGAAAGCTCATTTTCAATACTATTTTCCTCTGTTTGGGTTTGATTACTGTTTTGATACAAGGATTTAAAGTGATTGAACCAGTCATCTAGGCTTATTTTATTATCAATTTTTGGTTTACCACCACATCCCATGTTTCTCAAATGTTTCCAGAACTGTGGTGAATCATTCATTTCTTTAACTAGGTTATCTGTTTGTAGTTTTCTGAATGCTTGTTTCTTTGTCTTTAATAAAGTTCTATATTTTTTCCTTGCTTCTACATATACTTTTCTATCTTCTTCGTTACGAGATTTTCTAAACAGGCTTAGTTTTTTCCGACTTTCTTTTTTTAACTTCCAACATTCCTCATCAAACCATACTGACTGTCTCTTTTTCTTAGCAAAAATCACTTTAAACATACACTGGCTCGAGTCTTTCAGACATTCTACAAACACATCCAAGGCATTATCAACATCTGTATCTAGCTTTTGATTTGCTTCTATCATTCTACTTTGAATTTCACAGCTTTGTAGCATTTCAATAAATTCACTTTCTTTTTCTTCTTTCCAAATAAATTTTTCATGTGCCATACTTGTATTTTGATTTGTTTTCCCCACACCAAAATGACTAAACTTGTTTTCTACTTGTAAGACAACAGGTAAGTGATCCGAATCTGTTAAGTTTTCAACAACAAGTGATATACAACTCATGGATAACAACAAATCACAAGAAACTATAAAGTAATCCACTGTACTTGCTCCAGAAGAGGCAATAAAAGTACAGCTATCATCAAATTTATGTTCATTCAGACCATTCAAAATAACGCATTCACAAAGATTGCACAAGTCAATCAACTGAGCACCAAAGTTGTTGGTTTGACTATCTTGCGATTTTCTTAAAAAGTGGTGATTTTTTAAAGGTATTTCATCAAAATCAGTAGCATCCCCAGAGAAATACATGTTTTCAGAAGCAGTTCTTGCATTCATGTCACCATTCAACAAAATATGAAAATCATCATACATTTCATTCAGATCCATTATACATTGTTCTATCAATTCAATTCCACAAGCATCCTCCTGCAATTTCCAGTAAGGAGAATCACTGGGAGGTACATAAGAACTAATGAACATAATATCTTTATCTGTACATAATAAATCTTTATCTAATTTCAAAACCACCATGTTTTCAATATTCAATGGAATTAACTGTACATACTCTTCAAATGACTTTCTAACCAATACAATAACCCCTCCAGAATATCTTCCCTGCCAAGAAAGCTTCTTCGCTTTTGCTGTAAATGAGATGTAATCTGTAAACAAAGGTGAATCAAAGTCATCTCTTGTAAAAGTTTCCGTAAGACAAAGAAAATCATAAGAGAGTAAATAATTAACAAAATGATCATTATCCAATTTCTGTAATAATCCATTAACGTTATAATTAAGAAATTTTATTCGTAACTTATCTACACTTTGTACAACATGCTCTGCATGGTTTTCTGACTCTGTTGTCTGTGATTGATCATGATTGCATGTAACATCATTCTTCTGGGAAATTGCCATTGTTTGCTTTGGTGCTGTGGCCTGGCCGAATCCCTATTTGCATGTGTCTGTCTGCTTGGCTGCATGAGCTTTAGAACATGCAGGCCTGTCAGTGGTATTTGTTTTGCCCCCTGGTGTGACTTTGTTAAATGATTCTACAATACTGCTCTGACTGTGGGATCTTTGGGGGTGTCTGCCACTAGTCAGGCTACTGTGTCTTGTACTGGGGGCAGTGCCTCTAGGACGCAGGTCTCTTGTTGTACACCTGCTCCGCTTTTGTCCAGTCCCTGCATGTCCTGTCTTGTCACCAGTCTTCCCATTGTTCTGCTCGTCTGATTGTCTTTCCCCCATCCCTTTCTGTCTCGTCATGTCATCTGTCACTGAGTCTTCAGTCTTGTTATTCTTCACATCACTTGTTTTTGTTCTGCACTGTTCTGTCTGTCGGTGCATTGCATCAGTTACGTCTGTTGCACATGTTTCCTCTCCATACATTGCATTGTCAGTGTGAGTATCGTTTTCCCATCCTGTTTCATTCATATCACCTGCAGCAGTCATCCTGTCATCATTTGTCATGTCATTTTCCACATCATTTTCCACTAATAATCTGGTGAGATTGTCACTTCTCTCTGACACCACACCTTGGTACACATCATTTTCAGCCTGGTCAACAGAGTCGGGTTGCAGATCAGTTTCCCTCATCTGAGTGGGATTCAGATCCTGGTCACTTAGGTCTGCATCATCCAGATCTTTTTCCTCATGGGATGACATATTCCGTATCTCAGGAATCTGCTCATCACTGCCAGGACTGTGTGTTTCCCTTGTTACCTCTGAGGCCGCACGCTTTGAAGTGTTGGATTTGCTGGGGTTTTCCTTCATCCAGACGATCCTCTTCTCTGCTGATGCTCTGGGCTTTGGTGGTATTGGCTGTTTTATCGCCTCACTATAAGAGCGAGTGCCTGGCACTATCGGAACAGGGGAATGTCTGTCTCTGGTATATCTGACCAATTCTCTGGGATGTATTTTTCTCTGTCTTCCATGATATCTATTCCTTCTGTCATCTAATTGGCTTGTATCAGAATGGTAACCTGAAAATTCTTCCTCCCCTTCAGAATAATTTACTGCTTGGTGGTACAGATGCTGGTATTCCATGGCCTTGGCTCTTCTTTCTTGGCATACTGTTTGTATGATAATTCCTGCTTCGTTCACTTAGCTGGTTTCTGGATCCCTGGTTGTAGTGGTTCCTGTAGATCTGTGGTTTGGTGTGAAAGCCTCCTGTGTTCTTGCTGTTCCTGTTTGGATTTGCTGGAGGGAGATGAGGCCAGTTTTCTTCATTTCTTCTATGGCTTGGGGAATTGTACCGCCATTCTCTATTGTCTGTGGATCGAGTAGTTTGCTGTTTCTCTCTCACTTGCAGTTTCCCATTGTAGATATAAGCAATTTTGCCTTGATCTCTGTAGAAATCCACCAACTCTCTCTGT
>JASPKP010000204.1:0-5000 GCA_030674155.1 Stramonita haemastoma | reverse complement strand
CACACACACACACCCCACCACACACACACCAGAACAACATCCAAACCAAAGAGAAATCAAACAGATAAAAATCAGGCAAAAGAAACAAACTATAAAATGTAAAAGCCCAAACAAACAACATCAGCATCAACAACAACAATAATCACAAACCAACTCACTCACACCCACACACACACATATACACACATACATACACAATCACATAGCAAAATTAAACATCAAGGTCTAATATCTTATCAAGTCATCAACAAATCAGTATCCCTTATAGTAACATCAAGAGATGAATATATATGACGATATAAACTGTAGTCATACCATATTTATAATGATAGTAATGACTATCAGTGATACTTTCATCTCTCTGTCCCTCGCACACATGCTACATGTAACATTTTAATTCAATTGTAATACTAGGCCACAATACAAGTACGTTGGAATGAGACAGTAAAGAGTGATATTATATCACAAACATATGTGCACGTTTACAAATCTTGTTGTATACACTTATCTATGAAATATTTTTTTAAATGTGTTTTAAAATTTTCTTTGTTTTTGATACATTTCAAATTTTTTGGTAGCTTATTCCATAGGTCGCTACCTGAATATAGTAGGCTTGATTTATATAGATTATTTCTGGGTCTTGGAAATGTTAGCAAATGGTTGTGTCTGTGTTGATTGATTTTGAAAGTATTGGTAATCTTGGGAGGTGCAGTTTGGTTAACAACTTTTTGCATAAACATGGCTTTATTGAAGGAAAGTCTGTTTCGAAAAGTCAGGATGTTTATTTTCTTATAATCCTCAACTGTCAGGGTACTTGATTTTAACAGGACAAGTTTTACTGTTCTTTTATATAAACGATGAATGAATTTCAAGTTCGTTTCACTACAGGTATCCCATATAGTTGATGCATAGTCAATAATAGGTAGAATATGACAACAAAAAAACAGTTTTCGAGAGTGATGATTCAAAAAGTGTTTGATTTTCGATAATTGACGTAATCTGTGAGCAATGCGCTTTCCTAGCGTCACAATGTGATTAGTCCAAGTCATATTTTTGTCAATGGTGACACCTAAAAGTTTATGAGAGTCAACTTCTTCAATTATTCTGCTATCAAGTAACAGAGGTAGGAACTTATCTCTCATTTTTTGTCTTTTCTGTCTTGCTGATACATACATGCACTTTGTTTTTTGTGCATTTAAGGACATATGGTTTAACTGAGTCCAAGTAATCAATTTGTCAATACTAGATTGAAGTTTGCGAGATAAGCTGCAAGGGTCTGAATCACTACAAAGTAGAGTGGTATCGTCAGCAAACATTTCACAGTTACATTGAATAAAACAGGGTAAGTCATTTACAAAGATTGAAAACAAGAGAGGTCCCAATACTGAGCCTTGTGGTACCCCATAGCTAATAGGTAGTAGTGCTGATGTTTGATTATTAACAGTTACGAGCTGTTGCCTATTTGACAGAAAACTTTTTAGAAGCTGAATAATTTCAGGTGTCAGTTTGTACAATTCTAATTTGCGTAATAACAGAGAATGATCAATCACATCAAATGCTTTTTCAAAGTCAACAAAGAGGAGTCCTGTAAATTTATTGTTATTTATGTTGTGTAAGAGACTTTCAGTAAGCTGAGTTAGAGCAGTGTGGCAGGAATAGTTTTTACGAAACCCCGATTGATCTTCATTTATTAGACTGTTGTTAATAAAGTAAGAACTTAGCGATGTTTGTATCTGTTTTTCTATGGGTTTAGATAATATTGAGAGAATTGAAATTGGTCTATAATTCGAAGGAGAAGAGTATTCCCCTGATTTATGTACTGGAATGACTTTTGCTTGTTTAAACTTGAGAGGAAAACACCTTTTCTCAATACACAAGTTGTATAGATATGTTAGTGTTTCAGCAATGACTGGACTAGATAGTTTTATTATCCGTCCATCCAAATTGTCTAAATCACGTGTCCTTGAATTTGTTTGAAATTTTAGACTATTTAATACATCAAAAATTGTCATTGGCTGCAGATCGAATGGAATTTTAATGTGTTTAGAATTAATATATTGTTCTAAGTAGATAAGATCATTTTCGCTTGACTTGTCACATGTTATAACTTTATCAGCTACATTTGAAAAATGGTTGTTTAATTCATCAGCTGATATTTCTTTAATGGATTGTTGGCTCTTTGAAATATGTTTATTACATAATGTATTAATGGCTTTCCAAATTTGGCGAGAGTCAGTTGTGGTAGTTAACAACTGTTGGAAGTAGTTACGCTTCGATCTGCGTTTTAGAGAATTCACTTTATTTCTTTGTTCTCTAAATTGGTCATTTGTACCATGGGTTTTCAGATAGTTTCGTAGGTTTATCTCAGAATCTATGTCCTTTGTTATCCAAGGAGGTTTCATTTTTTCTTTAAACCCTTTTTCTTATGAAGGGAGCATGTTTGTCATACACTGAGATAAATGTATTAACCCAAAAATCAGCAGCTTCATTGGGATCTCTTATTTGATAAATATCATGTAAAGGTGAATTCATCAAGTCTGAAAGAAAATGTTTCTCACTAAAGTTTTTAAATCTTCTGTAATATATGGTTTTATGCCCAACTTTAGGAATTTTTATACGATGTTTAAACCAAGTAAAGCAGACAGGATTATGATCACTGCATCCACACGATGGAGTACATACTTCAGTTATGTGTTGTTTTGCATTAGTATATATATGATCAATTAATGTCTCTGAGTTTTCTGTTATACGTGTGGGTTTATCTACTAGTTGGTCTAGGCCAAACATAGTATAGTTGTGATTCCATTTAGGCTTAGGTTTGAGTAAATCTATGTTAAAATCACCAAGGATAACTGTTTCATAGTTTAAAAGTGTAACTTCATCCATTAAGGAACTGAATCGATCCATCCAGTCAGTGGGTTCCGACGGATTTCTGTATATAAATCCTATCAATAGCGGACTACTGTGTTTTAATTTGATTTCTACCCATATCGATTCAATATCATAGACATCGAAGTTATGTAGCCTTTTACAGCATAATGAAGATGCAAAATATGTTAACAAGCCTGTAGTTTTTGGTTTGTAGGGATCTTGACGAAATATTTGGTATCCTGGAATGTGCATATGTGACGCTCCACCACATAATGAGACGGAGTGCACATGAAGTCAATTTTTAGTTATTGACATGTTATTAATGTGCAATTAAGTGGCTATCAAATACAAAAAACAGATTGAAAATCGGACAATTCTGTGCAAAGTGATTACAAATTGAAATGATACACTGCAGGATGTGACAAAATGAGAAACGGGCAAGTTTATTTTCGTAACAGGTTGTCAGAATGAGAGCTCGGTGTTTTCAAAACACATTTAAAAGCAAAAGGAATAAAAAATATGCCTTGATATTTCGTTATAAGGTAGATAAACTGATATAGTTTAATAGTCAATCAAAATCCCAAAATTGACAACTTGACCCCCACCTGCCTTTAATGGCTCCTAGCGCAAAATTGGGTAATGTGCTAAGCGACTCATTCCGTGGTGGAGCGTCACATATCTGCATCAGTTATATTTGAGGAAAGACGAGATTCAGCAAAGCCAAACAGATGAAACTCATTCCCCTCATTAAATAGTATGCTAGCAATATCATCTGTTTTATTTGTTGCATTGTTTATGTTGAGGTAGCCTACTCGGAGACCCTGTTTTAATGGCCACTTGTCTGAGGTAAGAGGCATGACATCTAAGGATGAGTGCAGATAGTAATGCTGTGTTAGATCTTTGGGTGTCTAGGAGTTTTCACACAAGTAGAAAAAACCCCCAGAAAAACAAAACAAAATCAATAACCAAAACAATTACAAAAGGGAAAAACAAAATGAACGGATAATGACTAAAATCTCAAATAACAAACACGTAAGCCTAATAGTAGTGTAATCACAAAAAAGAAATATAATCACAACTCAAACTAGGATACACGAATATGATATACAAAGTTCTGTAACAAAAAAGTATTAAGCAAAGCAAAAATACACAATCACACACGAATTTCAGCTGTTACCACCCAAAATTCTCTATAGATCAATCAATGATGATCAAGTTTCTGCTAGATGAACAGATATAGAGTAAAACAACTTCACTGTGTAAACTTAGCAGAGTACAATGCAGCATGACACCATTAACATTTCTGAGGAGAGAGAGAGAGAGAGAGAGAGAGAGAGAGAGAGAGAGAGAGAGAGAGAGAGAGAGGAGAGAGAGAGAGAGAGAAGAGAGAGAGAGAAGAGAGAGAGAGAGAGAGAGAGAGAGAGAGAGGAGAGAGAGAGAGAGAGAGAGAGAGAGAGAGAGAGAGAGAGAGAGAGAGAAGAGAAGAGAGAGAGGAGAGGAGAAGAGAGAGAGAGAGAGAGAGAGAGAGAGAGAGAGAGAGAGAGAGAGAGAGAGAGAGAGAAGAGAGAAGAGAGAGAGAGAGGAGAGAGAAGAGGAGAGAGAGAGAGAGAGAGAAGAGAGAGAGAGAGAGAGAGAGAGAGAGAGAGGAGAGAAAAGAGAGAGAGAGAGAGAGAGAGAGAGAGAGAGAGGAGAGAGAGAGAGAGAGAGAGAGAGAGAGAGAGAGAGAGAGAGAGAGAGAGAGAGAGAGAGAAGAGAGAGAGAGAGAGAGAGAGAGAGAGAGAGAGAGAGAGAGAGAGAGAGAGAGAGAGAGAGAGAGAGAGAAGAGAGAGAGAGAGAGAGAGAAGAGAGAGAGAGAGAGAGAGAGAGAGAGAGAGAGAGAGAGAGAGAGAGAGAGAGAGAGAGAGAGAGAGAGAAGAGAGAGAGAGAGAGAGAGAGAGAGAGAGAGAGAGAGAGAGAGAGAGAGAGAGAGAGAGAGAGAGAGAGAGAAGAGAGAGAGAGAGAGAGAGAGAGAGAGAGAGAGAGAGAGAGAGAGAGAGAGAGAAGAGAGAGAGAGAGAGAGAGAGAGAGAGAGAGAGAGAGAGAGAGAGAGAGAGAGAGAGAGAGAGAGAGAGAGAGAGAGAGAGAGAGAG
>JASPKP010002035.1:22500-24995 GCA_030674155.1 Stramonita haemastoma | reverse complement strand
TGTGTAAAGAATTTCTTTAAATGATGGGTGTATTAAAGATTTGTATTTCAAGTATGAAGTATTGAAATGTATATGGACTGATACCGAGTTGGTGTTGTACTAAAAATTTAGTGTGCAGTGAATATGAGGTGTATAAAAACTCTAAACTTTTTCTAGAAATTTATGGTTATTGCGACCCCCCCAAGCCTCAAGAATTGTTGTGTTTTTTCTTTTTGATCACTTTTGCATCCAATCTACTGGTTTTTCGAATTTTCCTCTTCCCCCCCAAGCTCCGTGTTTGTGGCCTGAGGCCGATGTACATATTAAAAGTGTCAAGTGTTCAGTGGTCTCTGTCTGTCTGTCTGTCTGTCTGTCTGTCTTCATTCAATTTTAACGTCTGTTCACACTCAGTGATATTAGACTCTGTCTGTCTGTCTGTCTGTCTGTCTCTATTTGTGCAGGTGTGCTGGCATGTAGGACTATGTATGTGTGCATTTGTGTTTGGGTGCATGGGTTGAGTACACGAGACATTACGCGGGGGGGGGGGGGGGGGGGGGGGGGGGGGGCGGCGATTTCATGTGAGTCTGGTAAATGATAGATGGCTGCTAGTGAAGAGGATGGCGCAGGGAGAAGGCACCTGAGTGTGGCTGTCTGTAGGCGTCAGTCTGTTTATTCATTGACTGAATTATTCCGTTAGTGTCCAGAATGTAAGCACTTGAGAGGTCTCATAAGAATGGTTAGGTGCACACAATATATTTCACTTAGGCTACTTACCTACTTACTTTCTTACTTTACTACTTAAGTACTTACAAACACACACACACATATGTAAGTATACACATTCACTCACACGCGCGCGTGCGTACACACACGTACATACACATACACGCATGCACACACGCTTGCACGCACGCTCGCACGCACGCACACACACACATACATAGTGGCAGAGTCAGGAGGCAGGTAGACAGACCTGTTTACTTGGCTATCAAACCATAATGGCCATGCACTACAGTCCTTTAGCATTAGGAAGGGGATGGCTCGTGGTCAGAACACCCTTTCCCAAGCTGAGGTTAAGCAGTGTCGAACGTGGTTACAAGTGGATGGGCGCCCCTTTGCACGCCTTGGCTTCAGTACAGTTCCCTCAGTTCCCTCAGCTGTAAATGGGTACCTGCCCTCTTTAGGATCAGGGAAGGTAAAGCAGCGAGGGAAGAGGAGATGGGCGCCGCCAGGGAGAAGCTGAGGTCTCTGACACCTCGCTCCCAGCGACCGCCTGGTTTATGGAAACACCTTTCCCTCACTTTTTTAATTCATGATGATCAACACAAAACCACCACCACTAAGTACAGCTGCTATGAAGTGGGCATATCGCTGCCTACAGGTATAACGATGTCCTTGAAAACACCTATACACGAAAACTTCTCTCCCGGTGTACTTCCTTCCTTTCTCACAGTGATTTCCCAGGTTAGAATAAGTCAGTCAGGAATCGAATGTGTATTCTAGGTGACCCCAGGGGTGTTAATCCTAGGAAACGCATAACAACAACTACGACTAGATGTGCCAGTATAAGTGTGGTTCATAAAAAAAAGAAATACAACAAAGGAGGAGGGGATCAGCTCGCCATGCTATGTGCAGTGTACATAGTGACGATGTCATGACCACCACAGCCATGCCTGGTGTCCATATTGGGGGAGAACCGCAGTGCCTGTCTTCTCCTATGCCTGTAGCTGTACAGGGAGGTGCCCGCTCCTCCACTGACCTCAGCTGACACGTTCCCACTTCAGGGCTAGTTTCAGTATGAAAGAGTCATGGCAAATTGTGATAATTATTAGAACTAGGTGTCTGAAAAAGGCAAAAGAATGGGCAGCGTGGGGAGGGAGGGAGGGTGGGGGGGGAGGGAGAGAGAGAGGAGGAGAGAGTGAGGAAAGAGGGGAGGAGATGAGAGAGGAGAGAGAGAGGAGAGGAGGGAGAGAGAGGAGAGGAGGAAGAGAGAGAGGAGAGAGAGAGAGAGAGAGAGGAAGAGAGAGAGGGAGAGAGAGGGAAGAGGAGAGAGAGAGAGAGAGAACTCGAACTCGAACTCGAAATGTTTATTGAGAGTAAATGGATAAGCACAAAGCTTCTTTACACCATGCTCTCACAAAAAAACAAAAAACAAACAAGAAAAAAAAAAAAACAAAAAAACACATCAAAATCGGAAAAAAAGAGAGAGAGAGAGAGAGACTTAGGCCTAAGATGATCCACATACAATGATGATAGTTTGTTGAGAACGGAAACATGACAAATTAGGAATATAACACAGGACGCAGCAACACAATGCACCAACAAGAACAAAATGGCCCCAAAAAAATGTTTGAATACATAAACGGTCAATGAATCTCTCTTCTCTCTCTCTCTCTCTCTCTCTCTCTCTCTCTCTCTCTCTCTCTCTCTCTCTCTCTCTCTCTCTCTCTCTCTCTCTCTCTCTCTCCTCTCCCCTGTAAAATATAGTAGGCAGGCTAATTCTTTTAGACTCTGTT
>JASPKP010002035.1:15000-17500 GCA_030674155.1 Stramonita haemastoma | reverse complement strand
AGTAAATGTCCTCTTGTCTGCTGCTGGAGGAAAGACTGAATGTCTGTCTGCCTGTTTCTTTCTCTCGCGGATATACCTTTGTGTTTGTCTGAGTCTCTGTTCCTTTGTCCACCTGTGTGTGTGTGTGTGTGTGTGTGTGTGTGTGTGTGTGTGTGTGTGTGTGTGTGTGTGTGTGTGTGTGTGTGTGTGTGTGTGTTTGTTTATTTTATTCTTTTATATCGAGGATAATAGGATAAGCAATCATATGTTGTGTGTGTGTGTGTGTGTGTGTGCGTGCGTGCGTGCGTGTGTGTGTGTGCGTGCGTGTGTGTGTTCGTGAGCGTGTGTGTGTGTTCGTGAGCGTGTGTGTGTGTTCGTGAGCGTGTGTGTGTGTTCGTGAGCGTGTGTGTGTGTTCGTGAGCGTGTGTGTGTGTGTGTTCGTGAGCGTGTGTGTGTGTAAACGTGAATGCATAATTATGTGCATGTCTCTCTGTTTGCCTATCTGTCTGTTTGGTCTTGTTTGCCCTATGTCTATGCATTTGTGGCTGTGTTGTTATCTTGGGGATGGAATAGCTCAGTGGTTACAGCTCTCGCTTTCCCCTAGCTGAGGTTAAGCGACGTTGATCGTGGTTAATTACCAAGTGGATGGATGACCATTTAGGCGCTAAGTTCACCCAGATGTAAATGGGTACCTGCCCTTTTTTAGGTCAGGGAAGGTAAAGCAGCAATGGAGAAGAGATGGGTGCCATCATCAATATGCTGGCCCCTAAAAAAGCTGAGGACCCCGTCATCTCGCTTCCCAATGACCACAGAGGTTATGGGAATACCTTTGCCTTTAACCTTTTACCTCCTCTAGTTCTGCCCTTGTCTGTTTGCCGATTGAGTATTCCTTCTGCATATACGCAAGTTCCTGTCTTATGCTGTCCCTCTCTATCTCTCTATGCTTGTCTCTGTGTCTCTGTTTATGTTTGTCTGCGTCTCTCTGTCTCTGTCTATGTCTGCCTCTCCCTGTGTCTGTGTCTGTGTCTGTCTGTCTGTCTGTCTGTCTGTCTGTCTGTCTGTCTGTCTGTCTCTCTCTCTCTCTCTCTCTCTCTCTCTCTCTCTCTCTCTCTCTCTCTCTCTCCTTGTCATCCTCTCTCTTTCTGCGCTTTCGTTTATCTGTCTTCGAAAGCAGCCAGAGAGAAACAGAAATTGACAGACAGACACAGAAACAGAAAATCAAACCAACTCGAATTGTAGCTGCATTTTGAGAGAGGAGTGGACTCGGGAACTACAACACAAAGACTAGATGACTTTTACCAGAGAAACATATCCATATTTTCTTCCATCAATAATCGCTTCTTGGGGACCGGATCCTCGGGCCATTTATTGTCTTGGGGGACAAATAGGCTTCCCACGTTTTGGGTGTTGCAGCCAATATCCTGATCATCTGTTTGAATCCTGTCACTTATCTTGATCCATTTTTCACTGCTACTTTTGTCCCCCCTCTCTCTCTGTCTCTGTCTCTCTCTGTTTGTATCTGTCTCTCTCTGTATCGCATTCTTCGTCTCTGTCTGTCTGTCTGTCTGTCTGTCTCTCTCACTCACTCACGTGCTCTGTCTTTTTCTTCCCCTCTCTGTCTCTCTGTTTCTGTTTCTCGATTTCTCCCCAATTATGTGTCTATCTGCCTATGGCTCTCTCTCTCTCTATCTCTCTGTATCTTCTTTCTCTCTCTCTCTCTCTCTCTCTCTTCTCTCTCTCTCTCTCTCTCTCTCTCTCTCTCTCTCTCTCTCTCTCTCTCTCTCTCTCTCTCTGGAACTTGATGTAAAAACAAAGGCATATGGGTGCTTATTCGTTATCCTTGAAATAAAATAAATATTTGATTTGATTTGATTTGTTCTCTCTCTCTCTCTCTCTCTCTCTCTCTCTCTCTCTCTCTCTCTCTCTCTCTCTCTCTCTCTCTCTCTCTCTCTCTCCAACTCAGAAATTGACATACAGGCAAATAGAGAGACAGACAGACAGAGTATATAAAAAAACAACAACGTACACCAGACAGACACTCAGAACAAAGCTGAAGTAAAAAGTGATCTAAAGACATACGCTAAAAATCAGATATGGGAAAAATCAGATATGGGAACTATGCAAAAAGAACAGAAGAAAGAAATACAGAAAATGTGCAATAATATCTGAACGATTTATGTGCCAAGGGCTCAATGCCCCCCCCCCCCCCCCACTCTCCCCCATAAACTGCCAGAGGAGGGCCCCAGAGCAGGGGCAGTGACAGAGCCAATCAGGAGCCGACACACTCCGCCCCACAGTGGTCTCCCTTCGTCCCATTGCTCGTACATCACGTGCCTCTCTTGTCAGCAGCTTCGCTCCCCTTTATGCAGCGGGGTTTTTTGGCCGTTTTATGTCCTTTCATTTCTTTGTTTGGCGGTTCGATAGTAGTAGTAGTAATAGTAGTAGTAGCAGCAGCAGCATGAGCAGCAGCAGCAGCAGTAGTAGTAGTAGTAGAAGAAGCAGTAGTAGTAGTAGTAGTAGT
>JASPKP010002035.1:0-10000 GCA_030674155.1 Stramonita haemastoma | reverse complement strand
TATGTCTTCTGTCTGTCTGTCTCTTTGTCTGTCTCCCTCTCACTTACTCCCTCCTCACTCCCTCACTCACTCCCTCACTCACACGCACATACATGCACACACGCACACACGCACGCACACACACACACACAAACACACACACCCACACACACACACACACACACACACACACACACACACACACACACACACACACACACACACACACACACACACACACACACACACAGGGAGAGAGAGGAAGGAGAAGAAGGAGGATAGAAAAGGGGGTAATAGAGAGAGAGTTAAACAGACAGACATTCAAGCAGGCAAACAGACAGACAGACAGACAGACAGGCAAAGAGACATACAGAAATCAGACATAAAAAGAGAAACAGAAACACAAAAATAAGCGAATACAAGAGAGATATATATAAAAAGGATAGGAAAAAAGCGTACAGAAAAAGAAGAGACAAAAGGGACTAGGAAACAGCGAGACACAGCATTTAGAGAAAGACAAGAGTCAGAGACAACGAGAGAAAGAGAGACTTATATCTACAGAAACAGACGGACAGACAGACAGACAGACAGACAGGCAAGCAGGTAGACAGCCAGACACAATGAGCCCCATGCATACGATAACCAATCAAAATCCCTAAACCCATCCACGTGATTGCATTCACGCCATATGCTCACATAAGATCCAATCAGAAAACCAATTGGAATGTGCAGCAGCAAAAAAAAAGATTCCAAACAAACAAAACTGCAGTCCAGCTATGCCCGAGTGGCAGATATACGAGAGATAGGATGCCCTCAAGACTGTTAGAGGAGAATCACAGTGTCAGCATCATGAATGCCTCTGTCCCTGTAAATAGCACTGCTGCTGCTCTTGGGGGGAAAAGTTGAGGGGGGGGGGGGGGGGTAGGGAAGGCACCATGATAAAAGGTATCTAGTGTAATCAGATCTTTCCTTCTCAGTACCACTGTTATTACGTTTTTGGGATTTTTTTTGTTCATAGCTTAGAGTTTTAAAGTTCACTGTTTTAATGGTGAGGTTTTTGTGCATACCTGTTTTGGTTTCTTGCGTTTGTTTGTCGATGTCATGTTTTCTGGGGGCCTGCTTTCCTATAGAATGGCTGCATTCTGAAGTTTGAAATGATGTTTAAATACGACTCCAGTGCACACACGGGTTTCATTGTTCATTTTGTTATCCATTCCTAATCACAGGCAATGGCCTGTTTGTTCTTAAAGGTAGATTAATATCAGGCTTTTAATGTGTGTGCGAGGTGTTCTGAGTACAGAGGCTATACTCAAAACACCTCACACACACGTTAAAATGAGGCATCCAGAGTGCTTTTAGGGAAAAGGAGTCGGTACTTGTATTAGCTCCGGAAGAAAAATCCCTTCACCATTACCCAGGTGCCTTGGTCATGGCCTGAAACAGCAGACTGTGAGCTGAACAGCCACACCACAAGGCCAATGTGCCCTCCTGGACTTGGAGAGAATAATGTTGCCATCGGAGAAAACAACAACAAAACATTAAAAGTCTCTGAGATGGTATACTATTACGCTTGCTTCAATCAGAACGCAGTTAATGAAGTAACTATTCAGTTTGATACTTGGACTATATGGCAAATGGATCTCAAAAAGCTTTAAAACTCTATGACGTTGAAAGAATGAATGAAACCCACGATCAACAATATCAATATTCATAGAAATTTGGTAAAGAGAGTGAGCAACTATTACAATGCTTTCCTATTTCTTTTACGCAAAAAACGGCCCAAGACTCAACCTGAAGAAATACCGCCTTGAAAGGAGTAAGTAGATTCCGTGATGTAAGAGCAATAGATTAAAGGGAGAACACTCAGAAGGGCAGTGTGTCGGCTCCCTGATTGCCCCTGTCACTATAAATAGCTGTGTGATCACTCCCTGGGGGGTTGGGGGAGACAATCCAGACATAAATCACTTCTGTAGGAAGTTCATTATCTTTACTGACTGGTTTTCTATTTAGGTGTGTGTGTGTGTGTGTGTGTGTGTGTGTGTGTGTGTGTGTGTGTGTGTGTGTGTGTGTGTGTGTGTGTGTGTGTGTGTGTGTGTGTGTGTGTGTGTGTGTGTGTGTTCATCAGGGTTTCTCTTCCTGCATCTTTCTACTTTAAAAAATATTTTTTTTTATACTTGTAACGTTTCTATAATTGATGTTGAGGTTGATCATGTCTGTCAACACTTCACCAGAGAGTTATCTTTGCAAAATTCGCCAGTAAAAGAATTATATAGCTTATTTACGTTGTTATGATAATAATGATACTTTTATGAATAATAAGAGTATTAGTATTAGCATTAGTATTAGTAGTATTAGTATTAGCAGCAGCAGCAGCAGCAGCAGTAGTAGTAGTAGTAGTAGTAGTAGTAGTAGTAGTAGTAGTAGTAGTAGTAGTAGTAGTAGTAGTAGTAATAATACTAATAATAATGATAACGATAGTAATAATAATAATAATAATAATAATAATAATAATAATAATAATAATAATAATAATAATAATAATAATAATAATAATAATAACAACAACAACAACAACAACGATAATGATAATGATAATGATAACAACAACAACAACAACAACATCAACAACAACAACAACAATAATAACAATAATAGTTATTCTTCGCACTTCTTCTTTGCAAGTCTTATTCGCAATTCTTCGCAATTCTTAATCACTTCTTCTCTTCTTTTTCTTCTTCTTTTTTATTTCTGCACCCAGAAATATCCTATACGTCCAACTCCATATTCGGCCATGTTTTAGCAGTGCTATTAAAGTCGGGTAATAGTCAGGCTTCCTCTGCTACTGGTAACCATGTTGCCCAGTACTACCTGTCAAATGTGGGGAGTAAACCCAACCCAAAAATCCGACTTGGAGAGGGATGGGCTCCGCCAGGTTCGATTGTTCAAGATACACTCTTGAGGACAGCTATCACAATCTCCATACCGGATCGGTCGTCGCCCGGGTTACCAAGGACCGTGCCTTCTGTTGCACATCAGGACAGAGGTAGAAAGTATGCTACTGGTGTACAATGCAGCAAGATCCGTGCCAGAAACTACATCACCTTTGGCACTTGGAATGTACGAACACAAAGAGCCACAGTACATGCAAAGTGGAAGAACTAACACATGAGATGACAAGATACCAATGACACATCCTTGGACTCTGTGAAGTAAGGTGGAAAAACATGGGAGAAACAACGACCCAGGAAGACCACAAAATAGACTTCAGTGGAAAACAGGATAAGCATGAACAGAGCGTGGAGTTCCTCATTAACAAGGACATCGTGAACACTGTAATAAGCTGTCAGCCAGTGTCCAGCAGACTTATTACCATCCGCTTGATAGCACCCCCCTTCAACATCACTGTAGTACAGGCTTAGCCCCTACATCAGACAGCACAGATGAAGAAATAGAACAATTCTATGACCAACTCCAAGGGATTTTAAATCAAAATCTCAAGAAAGACATCCTTGCTGTACAAGGTGACTGGAATGCCAAGATAGCAGTATATGCTCACAAAGACTGGGGGGATTTGTGGACCACACTGCAACAAAGAAACAAATGAAAGAGGCTTGAGACTCCTGGAGTTTGCCAGTAACAACAATCTCTAGCTAGTGAATACACTTGGGCCACATAAAATATCCAGAAGATGGACATGGCATAGCCCAAATGGTGAACACCACAACCAAATATAATTATTACATCATGGTGAAGAGACCATTTAGGTCTAGCGTAAACACTGCACGAACACAAAGCTTTCCAGGAGCAGACATAGGGAGTGATAATGATCTTGTAATGATGACATCCCTACTCCGTCTCAAAAGAATTCACAAGCAGAACATCAGGATCTAATTTGACCTCGAGAAGCTGAAGGATCCAGAGGTAGCAGACATTTTTCAGGCAAGGATAGGTGGGAAATTTGCAGCACTCGCTCAGATAGACTCAGATGATAGGGATATAGATACCTTGATGGATGGTTTCAACACAGCAGTGACTGATACAGCAAGCGAACTTCTCGGCAAATATCGACCAGTCAAAAAACTTCGGGTCACACCTAACAGCCTACAACTATGTGACACACGTAGAGAGTTGAAGCAAAAGAAAAAGGAAACAGAAGAAAGAGCAGAGCAATATAGAGCAATTAACTAAGGAATCAGGAAGGTCATGACAGAGGCAAAGGAGAACTGGAATGGGGAACAGAGAGGCAGAAAGACAGAAAGACATTACCATGTACAGACAAAGGGACAGACAGCAAGCCAGTCAGCTAGATTGATGGCAGATTGATCTTGATTTTCAAATCTTGATCTTGATCTTGATCTAGATTGATCTTGGTTTTCAAATTTCTTCTTTTGCCTCAGCAAGAGATTCATGGTTGAGTAATAATGAGATTTTGTTTTGCGTATGCAGCAGTTTTTGCGCAACATAAAGGTAGCCCTATTCCGACTTCAGTGATATCAGTCTGCCCATGTTTGTTGCTGTGTTGATAAACAGTCAGAGAGAAAAGACTTCAGTGATATCAGTCTGCCCATGTTTGTTGCTGTGTTGATAAACAGTCAGAGAGAAAAGACTTCAGTGATATCAGTCTGCCCATGTTTGTTGATAAACAGTCAGAGAGAAAAGACTTCAGTGATATCAGTCTGCCCATGTTTGTTGATAAACAGTCAGAGAGAAAAGACTTCAATGATATCAGTCTGCCCATGTTTGTTGCTCTGTTGATAAACAGTCAGAGAGAAAAGACTTCAGTGATATCAGTCTGCCCATGTTTGTTGCTCTGTTGATAAACAGTCAGAGAGAAAAGACTTCAGTGATATCAGTCTGCCCATGTTTGTTGCTCTGTTGATAAACAGTCAGAGAGAAAAGACTTCAGTGATATCAGTCTGCCCATGTTTGTTGCTCTGTTGATAAACAGTCAGAGAGAAAAGACTTCAGTGATATCAGTCTGCCCATGTTTGTTGCTCTGTTGATAAACAGTCAGAGAGAAAAGACTTCAATGATATCAGTCTGCCCATGTTTGTTGCTGTGTTGATAAACAGTCAGAGAGAAAAGACTTCAATGATATCAGTCTGCCCATGTTTGTTGCTGTGTTGATAAACAGTCAGAGAGAAAAGACTTCAAGGATATCAGTCTGCCCATGTTTGTTGCTGTGTTGATAAACAGTCAGAGAGAAAAGACTTCAAGGATATCAGTCTGCCCATGTTTGTTGCTGTGTTGATAAACAGTCAGAGAGAAAAGACTTCAGTGATATCAGTCTGCCCATGTTTGTTGATAAACAGTCAGAGAGAAAAGACTTCAATGATATCAGTCTGCCCATGTTTGTTGCTCTGTTGATAAACAGTCAGAGAGAAAAAGACTTCAGTGATATCAGTCTGCCCATGTTTGTTGCTCTGTTGATAAACAGTCAGAGAGAAAGACTTCAGTGATATCAGTCTGCCCATGTTTGTTGCTCTGTTGATAAACAGTCAGAGAGAAAAGACTTCAAGGATATCAGTCTGCCCATGTTTGTTGCTCTGTTGATAAACAGTCAGAGAGAAAAGACTTCAGTGATATCAGTCTGCCATGTTTGTTGCTCTGTTGATAAACAGTCAGAGAGAAAAGACTTCAATGATATCAGTCTGCCCATGTTTGTTGCTGTGTTGATAAACAGTCAGAGAGAAAGACTTCAATGATATCAGTCTGCCCATGTTTGTTGCTGTGTTGATAAACAGTCAGAGAGAAAAGACTTCAAGGATATCAGTCTGCCATGTTTGTTGCTGTGTTGATAAACAGTCAGAGAGAAAAGACTTCAAGGATATCAGTCTGCCCATGTTTGTTGCTGTGTTGATAAACAGTCAAGAGAAAAGACTTCAAGGATATCAGTCTGCCCATGTTTGTTGCTCTGTTGATAAACAGTCAGAGAGAAAAGACTTCAAGGATATCAGTCTGCCCATGTTTGTTGCTCTGTTGATAAACAGTCAGAGAGAAAAGACTTCAGTGATATCAGTCTGCCCATGTTTGTTGCTCTGTTGATAAACAGTCAGAGAGAAAAGACTTCAATGATATCAGTCTGCCCATGTTTGTTGCTCTGTTGATAAACAGTCAGAGAGAAAAGACTTCAAGGATATCAGTCTGCCCATGTTTGTTGCCCTGTTGATAAACAGTCAGAGAGAAAAGACTTCAAGGATATCAGTCTGCCCATGTTTGTTGCTCTGTTGATAAACAGTCAGACAGAAAAGACTTCAGTGATATCAGTCTGCCCATGTTTGTTGCTCTGTTGATAAACAGTCAGAGAGAAAAGACTTCAATGATATCAGTCTGCCCATGTTTGTTGATAAACAGTCAGAGAGAAAAGACTTCAGTGATATCAGTCTGCCCATGTTTGTTGATAAACAGTCAGAGAGAAAAGACTTCAGTGATATCAGTCTGCCCATGTTTGTTGCTCTGTTGATAAACAGTCAGAGAGAAAAGACTTCAGTGATATCAGTCTGCCCATGTTTGTTGCTTGTTGATAAACAGTCAGAGAGAAAAGACTTCAAGGATATCAGTCTGCCCATGTTTGTTGCTCTGTTGATAAACAGTCAGAGAGAAAAGACTTCATGATATCAGTCTGCCCATGTTTGTTGCTCTGTTGATAAACAATCAGAGAGAAAAGACTTCAATGATATCAGTCTGCCCATGTTTGTTTGCTCTGTTGATAAACAATCAGAGAGAAAAGACTTCAATGATATCAGTCTGCCCATGTTTGTTGCTCTGTTGATAAACAATCAGAGAGAAAAGACTTCAATGATATCAGTCTGCCCATGTTTGTTGCTCTGTTGATAAACAATCAGAGAGAAAAGACTTCAATGATATCAGTCTGCCCATGTTTGTTGCTCTGTTGATAAACAATCAGAGAGAAAAGACTTCAATGATATCAGTCTGTCCATGTTTGTTGCTCTGTTGATAAACAATCAGAGAGAAAAGACTTCAATGATATCAGTCTGCCCATGTTTGTTGCTCTGTTGATAAAACAATCAGAGAGAAAAGACTTCAATGATATCAGTCTGCCCATGTTTGTTGCTCTGTTGATAAACAATCAGAGAGAAAAGACTTCAATGATATCAGTCTGTCAATGTTTGTTGCTCTGTTGATAAACATCAGAGAGAAAAGACTTCAATGATATCAGTCTGCCCATGTTTGTTGCTCTGTTGATAAACAATCAGAGAGAAAAGACTTCAATGATATCAGTCTGCCCATGTTTGTTGCTCTGTTGATAAACAATCAGAGAGAAAAGACTTCAATGATATCAGTCTGCCCATGTTTGTTGCTCTGTTGATGAACAGTCAGAGAGAAAAGACTTCATGATATCAGTCTGCCCATGTTTGTTGCTCTGTTGATAAACAGTCAGAGAGAAAAGACTTCAGTGATATCAGTCTGCCCATGTTTGTTGCTCTGTTGATAAACAGTCAGAGAGAAAAGACTTCAGTGATATCAGTCTGCCCATGTTTGTTGCTCTGTTGATAAACAGTCAGAGAGAAAAGACTTCAATGATATCAGTCTGCCCATGTTTGTTGCTCTGTTGATAAACAGTCAGAGAGAAAAGACTTCAATGATATCAGTCTGTCCATGTTTGTTGCTGTGTTGATAAACAGTCAGAGAGAAAAGACTTCAATGATATCAGTCTGCCCATGTTTGTTGCTCTGTTGATAAACAGTCAGAGAGAAAAGACTTCAATGATATCAGTCTGCCCATGTTTGTTGCTCTGTTGATAAACAGTCAGAGAGAAAAGACGGTGAAGAAAGAAGAGAAGACAGGCTCAATGTTGCAGAGAGATGGCACATGGGGATGATTTATGTCAGGATTAGCTTTCCCCCAACTCCCGGATGGCTGTTTCCAGGGCTGTTTATTATCATGCAGCCAGATGGATTCCAGGCACGTGAAATGCTGCACCCAATATCCTGGGGTCCTTTTTCATTTTCTGCCATCAATTATTGTGCTTTCTCTGTTTCTTTGTCAGTCAGTCTGTCTGTGTGTCTGTCTGTGTGTCTGTGTGTCTGTCTCTTATCCGTCTCTCTCTCTCTGTATCTGTCTCTGTCTATCTCTCTCTGCCTCTCTGTCTCTCTATAGGCCATTGTGTGCCGGTGGGAACAGATGATAAAATTTACGGATGTAAAGAAGCATATGAGTGCTTATTCCATTATCCTAGATATAAAAGAATGAATAAATAAATCTGTCTCTGTCTCTGTCACTCTCTCTCTCTCTCGCTCTCTCTCTCTTTCTCTCTTACTCCCCCTCTCCCCACCTTTCTTTCTTTCTTTCTTTCTTTCTTTCTTTCTTTCTTTCTTTCTTTCTTTCTTTCTTCTCTGTCTCTGTCTCGTCTGTCTGTCTGTTCTGTCTGTCTGTCTGTCTGTCTGTCTGTCTCTCTCTCTCTTTCTGTCTCTGTCTCTCTTGTTTTGAATTATTTGAAGGGGGAGGCGAGGGGAGGGGGTCCTTTCTGAGGGCTGGATGTGAAAAAGCAATTGTTGCTTATTCTATTACCCTCTTTGAATAAAAAAGTTTTCAAGTTCTCTCTCCTCTGTCCCCCTCTCTCTCCCTCTGTCTCCCCTCTCTCTTCCTCTCTCTTTCTCTCTTCCACTCTCTCTCATTGACCCATTTCTTCTCTCTTACCTTCAGACTATTTGCATCTGTCTACCTGTTTCTGTCCCTGTGTTTGTCTGTCTCCAGAGTTTACAAAAACAGTGACTAAGAGACACTGACTGACAGCGACAAAGAAACAAGACTGACAGTCCTACAGACAGGGCGCTAGGTATGGCAGACTGACAAATAGAGGCACACAGAAAACCCCCAGAAAAAACAAAAAAGCCATAAAGATACTAAGAAAAAAAATCCGGAAAAGTATAGAGCAACAAAGTCAGCAGTACTAAGAGCTCCATGCACATGTTTAGCAGAACTGACAGAACTAATGACAAAATGCCAGCAGAATACCACCAACATATCGAAAATAAAACACAATAAACCAATCAGACAAATGCAGACGAGATATCCAGAAAAAACTGAAGCAATAAGACGTCAGCAGACATAAACCAGACAGCAAGATGGAAGCAATAGGAAGCCAGCACAGAGCCCACAGTGGAGGCAGAGCCAATCAGCACACACATAACACAATGACCAGGACGCGTGATAAAGCCAGGGAGGCAATTGCAATGTCGGCACCCCGGTCTGCCTCTGTCATGATAAAGGAGTGCAGTCCCTTTGCTAACTTTGGCTGCAGGGGGGAGGGAGGGAGAGGGAGGGGTGATAAAAGAGAAAAACTATAAAGCCTTGGTGGGAAATGAATGGCTTATTTGCGAGCATTCTAGTGTGGTCAGTATTTCTGTCTGCCCCAACCTGTCTCCTTCTTTGTTGTCTGTTTCTATTCTTATCGGCGTATGTGTTAGCCTTTTTTCTCACTATGTCTGTCTGTCTGTCTGTCTGTCTGTCTGTCTGTCTGTCTTTCTGTCTGTCTGTCTGTCTGTCTGTCTGTCTGTCTGTCTGTTTCTGTTTCTCTCTCTCTGTCTCTCTCTCTCTGTGTCTGTCTGTCTCTGTCTCTCTCTCTGTCTCTCTCTGTCTCTCTGTCCGCGTCTCTCTGTCTCTGTCTCTCTGTCCGTGTCTCTCTGTCTCTCTCTCTGTGTGTCTCTCTCTCTCTGTCTCTCTGTCTCTGTCTCTCTCTGTCTCTGTCTCTGAATGCAGAGCAGCAATGGTCAGGCGGCGGAGAGAGAGGACAGATGGACTGACCTCAAGCTGTTAGCAGAGAATTACAGTGTCAGCTGGTGATTGCCTCTGCCCTGTAAATAACACCGCCACTGCTCTTTTGGGGGATTTGAGGGAAATACATCAGGGTCAAAATAGCTGATGTTCATCACCTCTTTCTGTCTCTGTTTCACTCTCTCTTGGGGGTGGATAGCCTAGTGGTTAGACCGTTGTGCCTATGATTTAAGGGCCCGGGGTTGAGCCTCCACTAGGACGTTTGTTTGTTGGGACTTTTCCA
>JASPKP010002034.1:20000-24996 GCA_030674155.1 Stramonita haemastoma | reverse complement strand
CCCCCAACACCCACACACCACCCACCCCACACACACACCCCCAACCCCACACAACCAAATACACAACCACAAATTAAAAACCCAAGGCCCCGTGTGCGAACGCAAGCAAAACTTTGCGCACATTTTAAACCCTGTTCCCGCTTTTCGTAAGATAGGCCATTGTTTTGCCGGTGGGAACAGATGAAAATTTTTCAAAATGCATACACAACGGGGGCCGGATGAAAAAAAAAACACCGAGTGCTTATTCCTTTATCCTTTACATAAAAGGGGAATTTTTTTTTAAAATTTAAAGCCCCATAGTCTGCATCAAATTTCCGTGGTTTTTTGTCTTCTTCTTTCTTTTCTTCTTCTTTTCTCTTTTCTTCTTTTTCTTCTTCTTGTCTTCTTCTTCTTTTCTTTTTCTTTTCTTCTTCTTCTTCTTTTTTTCTCTTCTTTCCTCCCCTCGTTCCTTATGGGGGCGGGTTTAACCCCGGGGGTTAGAGTGATGAAAATCGTGATCTGCTGACCCGGGTTCGAATCTCTTTAAAAGAGGTTTTTTTCTCTGGAGTTAAAATCGTGCTGAATCCATTCCCCCAAAAAATCCCCGGATGAGACTGTTAACCTTTTTCCCATGTGCAAGCGCACGCAGAACATTTTTTTACGCGCGCGCGCGCGCGCGCGTGTATTGGTGTTGTAAAAATTGTGGTATGTGTATGGGGTGTATGTGTATTGTATGTATATGTGTTTGTTGTGGGTGTGACGTGTGTGTGATGTGTGTGTGTGTGTGTGCGGGGCGCCGCGCGCGCGCGTGGTGTGTGTGTGTTGTGTGTGTTGAGCACAATGGTTTGTGCGGGGCTTTTTTTCTCGAAAATTGATATTGATGAAAACACAAAATCCTTTTGTCAAGAAAGATTCAAGAATACTTCAAACACAACACACAGGTTTTTTCTTGTAAAACTTTTTTTCGAAAGATAGACAGGGAAAAAAACATGATTTTAAAAACAAGGCACAAGGGGGTAAAAGAATGTGACAGCTTATCCCCCATCCCCCCCCCACCCTAACACACACACCTTTAACAGAAAGATTTATCTCTGCCCCCCCCCCCCCCTTCCCCGCCTTTTTGGATGAGACAATAATCTGAGGTCCTGTGTGCAAACACACGCAGACCATTTTACGCACATGTTGAAACCTGTTTCACGCCTTTGTGAAAAAGTAGGCCATGTGTGCAGGTTCAAGCTGATGGCATAATTGACAACAAAAAAAAAATGTTATGCACAGGGGGACAGGGTGTAGACAAATCACATAAAGGCTTTTGCCGTTTTCTTTGAAAAAAAAAAAAAGCAAAGCAAAGAAAAGAAAATAGATAACTAAACGGGGCCCCGTGTGCGAACGCACGCAGAACATCTTGCCCACACGTTAATCCTGTTCCGCTTTTCGTATGAGTAGGAGGCCATTGTGTGCCGGTGGGAACAATGACAAGATTTACAAAACTGATACACACGGGGACTGGATGTAAAAAAAGCACATCAATGCTTGTTCCATTATCCTGTAAAAGTATAAATAAATAAATTTTGAGATCGTTTATTGATCATAACGCTATAACTATTCTTCAACCTTGTACTGAAGTATCAAGGCGTAATTTTGCTTCCTTTTACTTTAAAAATTCGGAATTCAATTCAATATATAGCTACTTTCATATCTCACAAAATAGAGAAATTCACCTGATTCATTCAGCCCCCTAACCACTTATTACAATGCAAAATTTGTCAGTTTCTTATTTTGTTACTCTTGGGAGTCTTTTTTTTTACAAAAAAGAATTGTAATGTTCCTAATAGAAGTGTCCATTAAAAAAAAGAATTGTAATGTTCCTAATAGAAGTGTCCATTAAAAAAAAGAATTGTAATGTTCCTAATAGACGTGTCCAGTAAAAAAAAAAAAAAAAAAGAATTGTAATGTTCCTAATAGAAGTGTCCATTAAAGAAAAAAGAATTGTAATGTTCCTAATAGAAGTGTCCATTAAAAAAAAAAGAATTGTAATGTTCCTAATAGAAGTGTCCATTAAAAAAAAAGAATTGTAATGTTCCTTAATAGAAAGTGTCCATTAAAAAAAAAGAATTGTAATGTTCCTATAGAAGTGTCCATTAAAAAAAAAAGAATTGTAATGTTCCTAATAGAAGTGTCCATTAAAAAAAAAGAATTGTAATGTTCCTAATAGAAGTGTCCATTAAAAAAAAGGAATTGTAATGTTCCTAATAGAAGTGTCCATTAAAAAAAAAAGAATTGTAATTTTCCTAATAAAGTGTCCATTAAAAAAAAAAAAAGAATTGTAATGTTCCTAATAGAAGTGTCCATTAAAAAAAAAAAAAAGAATTGTAATGTTCCTAATAGAAGTGTCCATTAAAAAAGAAAAGAATTGTAATGTTCCTAAATAGAAGTGTCCATAAAAAAAAAAAAGAATTGTAATTGTTCCTAATAGAAGTGTCCATTAAAAAAAAAGAATTGTAATGTTCCTAATAGAAGTGTCCATTAAAAAAAAATTGTAATGTTTCCTAATAAAGTGTCCCTTTTTTTACAAAAAAGAATGTAATGTTCCTAATAGAAACGGTCAATTTTGTTTTTACAAGAAAAAGAATTTTAATGTTCCTAATAGAAGTGTCCAATTTCTAACCTGTTTTTTTTTTCATTGAAGTAGCCCTGTTTCACTGCAGATTAATATGACATAATTATGAACCCCTATAAACCGGCCTTGGCTGCAGTGCGACTCTTCAAGTGGTAGAGAGTCACAATACAATTATGAGTCACTTGACAGTGCATGCTTGCTAGGTCATTCTTTTTAAATAGCTACACTGTAGCGTGAATGTGTGTGCGTGTGCGTGCATGTGTGCGTGTGCGTGTGCGTGTGCGTGTGTGCGCGCGCGCGCGCGCATGTTGTGTGTGCGCGCGCGTGTGTGCGCGTGCGCGCGCGCGCATGTGTGTGTGTTGTGAGTGCGTGTGTGTGCCTGCGTGTATGTATGTTGTGTTTTGTGCGTGTGCGCGCGCGCGAGTGTGTGTGTCTCTGTGTGTGTGTGTGTGTGTGTGTGCGCGCGCGCGCGCGCGCGCGTGTGTGTATGTTCTGCAAAGGCAAATAGTTTCCTCGTCGGGGTTGTCGTGGTTGTGCTGTGTGCTGTTCACAGTGGGAGACCTATTTCTGATTCCTTTCACAGAATTATTGTCAGTAGGCTATCACCGTGATCGGTTCGTCAGCTTTAGCATACAGCCATGAAGGGTTTGGGTGGCAGAGTGTTGGCAGTGAAGACCTAGGACAGGCAGAATGAAGTGTGTGACATCGACAACGTGGATGTGAATCATTTGGTAATCAAGCATTTCTTACTCTTTCTCTCGTTCTCTTTGATTTGTTTCCCCCCTTTTTTTCTTTTTAGAGACTTACAATTGTTGTGAAGCTGCATGTAGGTAAGTAGGGGTTTTGTGTATGTGTGTGGTTTTTTTTTTGTTTAGTGTGTGTTTAGGGGGTGGGGGGTGGGGGGGGGATAGGGGTAGATTGAGTGTGTGTGTGTGTGTGTGTGTGTGTGTGTTGTGTTTGTGTTGTGTTGTTTGTGTTGTGTGTGTGTGTGTGTGTGTGTGTGTGTGTGTGTGTGTGTGTGTGTGTGTGTGTGTGTGTGTGTGTTGTTGTGTGTGTGTGTGTTGTGTTGTGTTGTGTGTGTGTGTGTGTGTGTGTGTTTCTAATTGTGTGTGTTTGTGTGTCGGTATGTTGTGTGTTGTGTTGTGCGTGTTGTTGTATTGTGTTGTGGTGTGTGTGTGTGTGTTGTGTGTGTGTGTGTGTGTGTGTGTGTGTGTGTGTGTGTGTGGTTGTGTGTGTGTGTATTGTGTGTGTTGAGTGTGTTAAGTGTGTGTGATTGTAGTGTGTGTGTGTGTGTGTGTGTGTGTGTGGTGTGTGTGTGTGTGTGTTGTGTGTGTGTGTGTGGGGTGTGTGTTGAATTGTGTGTGTGTTGAATGTGTGTGTTTACTTATTTTTATTTATTCATTTATTCTTTTATATCGAGGATAATGGAATAACCACTCATGTGTTTTTTACATCCAGTCCCTGTTATAATGCATCTGTTCCCACTGGCACTCAATGGCTCAAACATTTACAAAACTGCATACACATGGGGACTGGATGTGAAAAAGCACAAGAGTGCTTATCCCATTATCCTCGATATAAAACAATAAAATAACATAAAATAATAAAATAAACTCACAGAGTACACACACACATACACACACTGATACGCACCCCTTACACATACTCAGAAACACACACATACACTTACGTTACACACACATACACTCACAAAACACCCACCCACACTCTCTCTCTCTCTCTCCCCTCTCTCTCTCTCTCTTCTCTCTCTCTCCCTTCTCTCTCTCTCTCTCTCTCTCCCCTCTCTCTCCTCTCTCTTCTCTCTCTCTCCTCTCTCTCTCTCTCTCTCTCTTTTATCAAAATCTTATGTTTTATGAGAATTATTTTGACGATAGATGGTGGTGGATTGATGTTTTCAGTCATTTAACCTCATCATATTCTCTGTTTACTCTTTAATTTTTTGCGCCTTTTCTTTGTTTTGTTTTGTTTTTGTTTGTTCTTTGTTTTTCTTGCTTTTTTTTTTTTTAACTCAAAATCATCATTGATTCTTACTTCTCATTTTCGTTTCTGAATCAGTGACTTTTATAACATTACCTTAATATTGTATCTCTGTGTTAATTCTTGCCTGTTGTTTGATGTTTGGTATGGTTCCTTACTTTTGGTATTTGGATCATTATAATTGTTGATTTATATTTTTATTGGCAGTATCTCTCCCCCCCCCCTCCAATATTAGTTTTAAAAAAAACGTTTCCCCCCTTCTATCCAAATGTATGATTTATATCACATGTATAACTTTTGACAGATGGTGGTGAATTGATGTTTTCAGTTGTTTATTTCATCTTGTTCTCTTGTTTGCTCTTTACCTATTAACACTTTTCTATTCTTCCATAATCAAAA
>JASPKP010002033.1:2500-25005 GCA_030674155.1 Stramonita haemastoma | reverse complement strand
CGACAAACTTGGCAAAATACATGGGGGTTTCTATCTTCGGGGCTGTTGTGTCGCCATAAGTCCAGCGCCACACACATCAAATGTGATTTTAAAGTTTGTATGCATAGTGTAGAATAGGGTCTTGGTGCCGTGGGCTCTGTAACTGATTAAAAGTGCGGGTGGCAAGGGCCCGAAAACGGCGTTTTCGTCACATCTTTGGAAGGCTTCTTCAGCTTATTCATGAGAGGGTGTGTAGCATGCGCGCGTGCGTGCGTTTGCTGGTGTTCCTGTGTGCAATTATTTTTGTTTGTGCATGTGGAGGAGACCCTGCAGATTTCTGTGGTGCATGATATTGTATGATATTATTATTTGATGTGTGTTACGGGGGTCATTTTTGGTACACTGTACCCTGTTTCTTTGCGACAAACTTGGCTCTGTACAAGCGGGGTTCCCCCCAATCTTGAAGTATTACTTTTTGGAGTTTTGAAATGTCCTGGTGTTGCTGTGATTGTTTTTCATTTGTTTTTGTAAACCCTACAAATCGAAAAAATTTGGGGGAATTTTATAATAAGTGAAAAAAAAGGGTCTTGGTCCGCGGCTCTGTAATCCAATGTGTGATTGAAGTTTGTTGTGCCATGAATGGGGTTTGATGCTGTGGCGCATGATATGTAAATATTACTATTTATTTGTTTGTGTGTTTGTGGGCTCTTTTATGCAAACATTGTACCATGTTCTTTCCGACAAACTTGGCAAAATACATGGGGGTAGCAATCTTCGGCGTTGTGTCGCCATAAGTCCAGCGCCACAACAATCAAATATGATTTTAAAGTTGTATGCATAGATAGAATAGGTCTTGGTGCCGTGGGCTCTGTAACTGATTAAAAGTGCGGGTGGCAAGGGCCCGAAAAACGGCGTTTTTGTCACATCTTTGGAAGGCTTCTTCAGCTTATTCATTAGAGGATGTGAAATGCATGCGCGCGTGCGTCCCGTTTGCGTGGTGTTCCTGTGTGCGATTATTTTTGTTTGTGCGTGTGAGGATACCCTGCAGATTTCTGTGGTGCATGATATTGTATGATATTATTATTTGATGTTGTTGCGGGGGTCATTTTTGGTACACTGTACCCTGTTTCTTTGCGACAAACTTGGCTCTGTACAAGCGGGTTGCCATTTTCGGGGCTGTGGTGTCGTCACAAGTCAAACGCCACACACATGAAAATGGTTGGGAAGTTTGTATGCATAAGTAGAATAGGGTCTTGGTGCCGTGGGCTCTGTAACTGGGGAAAAGTGCGGGTGGCAAGGCCCGAAACGGCGTTTTCGTCACATCTTTGGAAATGCTTTCTTTACTTTATTCATGGGAGGGTGTGTATGCATGCGCGCGTGCGTGCGTTCGCTGCTGTTTGTGTGTGCGAATTTTTTGTTTGTGCGTGTGGAGGAGACCCTGTAGATTGCTGTGGTGCATGATATTGTATGATATTATTATTTAAAATGTTGTGTTGCGGGTCATTTTTGTACACTGTACCCTGTTTCTTTGTGACAAACTTGGCTCTGTACAATGGAAGGCACTCATGTGGGTTTTTTTTGCATCCAGCCCCATGTGTATAATTTTTTTGAACATTTTTTCATCCACACTAACTAGCTCACAAGGGCCCTTTACTCTTTCATAAAGCAGAACAGGTTTTAGTGTGTAGGAAGATGTTCTGCATGCCTTGGCACAGGGACTTCAGTTTATAATCTCATCCAAATGAATTATTTGAAAAGTGGAGTGGGCACTGATGTTAACTCTAGAGGAAAAGATCCTCTGAAACTAGATTCGAACCCTGGTCAGCAGCTCACAAGAGCATCACTCTGACCACCAGCTATCCTGTCCCCCTTGAGCTGCTTTGCCTCTTGAAAGCCTTAGTGGAATCTGGATTGGAAGAGGGGAGGGGTTTGTCCTGTGGAAAAGGGTGGGGAGGAGTAGGGAAGGGGTGGTAAGCCAATTACACACCTGGCCAATCAACAATGGTATCTGGTTCATTGGCAGGGAACAATGCAAGACTGAAGGGGTGGTAGAAAGAGGAGGGGAAAGGGAGGGAGAGGGCTGGGATATAGGAGGTACCAACTGATGAAAAAGTAGAATCAATCCTTCCATTTCCAAAGAACAAACTGCAATACTTTTCCCAAATCTGGTGCAACAAGTAAAAAAACATCACAAAAAGCATATCAAAAACATAGGAAATGTAGGTTTGGGAAGTTGCTGAACAACAATAAAGTAAAGAACTCCAATCGAACACTCTGAGACTGCTGTCTGCTACAAGCTGGCCTGCCTCACGCACAGCCCATCCTCCCTCACTGAACAAGGCTCCACCCACTTTTTGCCACTGTCATGGCGTGGGCAACACGTGTGGTACTACTGATTCTTTTCTTGATGAGCCTAAATGACAGCTGTTTGGAAAAAGGGAAACACCACACTGCCCATCCTCCCTGACTGAACAAGGATCCACCCACTATTAACACTGTCATGGGCGGGGCAACACTTGCAGTACTACTGATTCTTATCTTGATGAACCTAAATGACAGCTCTTTTCCAATAAAACACACACTACTAGTAACTGCTCATTTTTTTAAGTAAGACAAAATGTGGTGTGTATATGCAACTGATGTCTGTATTTTACTCTCACAACATCTGTTTGTCTGTCTGTTGGTCTGTCTGCCTGTCTCTTTGTCTTCCTGTCCTGTCTTTCCGTTTTTCTGTCTGTTTATCAGTCCCGTCTGTCCCGCCTGTTGGCTTTCTCCTGTCATCCCCTGTTTCCCTCGCCTTTGTCTGCCTGTCTGTCTATATCCCTGTCTGTCTGTCTGTTTTCTGTCTGCCTGTCTGTTTATCTGTCTGCCTGTCTTCTGTCTGTCTGCCTTTTATGTCTGTCGGTCTGCCTGTTTATATGTTTGTCTGTCTGCCTGTCTTCTGTCTGTCTGCCTGTTTATGTCTGTCAGTCTGCCTTTTATGTCTGTCTTCTGTCTGTCTATTAAATGAGATAAGTCAACACCTTCTCTTGCCTCCAGACCCCATCCTTGGTTCAGAAGTTGTAGAACTCTTGAAGCAACAGTGCAGTGTGCTGCAGGTCACTGTGCCCTCCCTCCCTTAGGTCTGTAATTATCTGTAGCCCAGGTGGAGGGGAAAGAACTGCTGTCAGTTTCCCTCACTTTCAGTCCAGGATTATCTCCATTATTGGAACTGTTCCGTGTTCAAGGAAAAAAAATCTGAAGTTCTCTCTTCCAACTGATTGATTGAGTGTTTGGGATTTATGAATTTGTTGATTTATTGATTGATTGATTGAAGGATTGATTGATTGAAGGATTGAATTGATTGAACAATTGATTGATTGATTGATTGATTGATTGATTGATTGAGATTGGTTGATTGGATTGGATTGGATTTGATTGTTTGATTTTGATGGATTCAATTACTGAATATTCATTCATTCATTTCTGATTGGTTGGTTGATCAGTTTGATTGATTTGTTGTTGGTTGATTGATTGACTAAAAGAATAATTGATTGATTGGTTAGTTGGTTAGCTGGCTGGTTTGGCTGGTTGTTGACTCATAGATTTATTGGTAATATCTTTTAATAACCAAGGGTTACAGACAATATTGACATACTTTTCCAGCCCCTTATCCTGGTGGGGACTGTCCTTAATAAATCACAACTAAGGAATTTCCAAGAAAGAGTGGAAGGGAGGGAGGGAGAGAGAGAGACAGACAGAAAGAAACAGAGAGAGACAGAGAATGAGATTGAGGATGAACACTGAGAGAGACTTAGAGACAAAAGAGAGGGAGGGGTATTATCAGTAAAAGATCAACTGTAATTCTATTTCAATCTGAACCTGCATCAACAACACACAAGTTCAATAACAGAAAAAACTGAAATCAATAACCCCCCCCCCAAAAAAAAAAAAAAAAAAAAAAGCATGAGTTGCAAAAATGCAACATATTACAATACTTAAATACCACATCTGGTAAGTTGTTAACATTGGTGTGTGTGTGTGTTCCCCCATGGTGTGTTGCATGTGCATGTGTGCCCCCCCCCGTGGGTCTGTTGGTCTGTGTGTGCATGCAAGTGGGTCCCCCAAAAAAATACATAGTTTTAATATCAAACGAAGTCTAAAATCCACACACCGACCCCCACCAGCCCTTTAATGGCTCCTAGGGAAAAGAGGGTCTGGTGCAAAGCAACTTATTTCATGTAGAGGTCACATTTATTTATATTTATTTATTTATTTATTTATTTATTATATATTCATTTAATCATTCATTCATTCATATCCAGGATAATCGAATAAGCATTCATGCAATTTTCTACTGCCAGTCCTGGTGTGTTTGCAATGTTGTAAATTTTGTCATCTGTTCTCACCAGCACACAATGGCCAGTTTGGGAAAAGTGGAAAAGGATTTAAGGAGTGCACAAGATTTTCCCTGCAGATGTGGGTTTGCACACAGTTTGTAGTTAATTAAGCATGTAATGTAAGGTTAGAAATTCAATGTTCTTAAGATCCAATGGCCAATCATTTTTTCATTCATTTTCCATTAAAAAAACAACAACAACTTTTTCTCTCTTAATAGTTTTAGGCCAGCATTTCTTGTTAATCACTACCCCAGAAATGTAAAATCCTCTGGCACTGGCAGGACTCTTCAATCAGAATTTTCCTGGCAGTGAACTGCTTAATAATATGGTTCATTAACACAACTAAGAGGTAGAGAGAGAGGAGAGGGTGGGGGGCTGGTCAGATTTTACAGTCAGACTGGATGGTGATATATTAAAACAACAACCCAAACAACAGCAGCAACAACAATGAAAAATAACCAACAACACAACACGCAACAACAACAACAGCAAGCCAGAATAACACTTCACACTGTTCACAGTACAAGACATACTCAGGATCCACAGAACAGCCAGCAGGTTGTTTCCCTTCCACTGTCATCTTTTTTAGCATGCTGTGAGAAGGCTTGCTTGATAACCAGAGTGTTGGTGTGTGTGTGTGTGTGTGTTGTGTGTGTGTGTGTGTGTGTGTGTGTGTGGTTGTGTGGTGTGTGGTGTGTGTGTTGTGTGTGTGTTGTGTCCCAGGGTGCAGCTCATCCATGAGTGTGTATGGGAATCATGGCCTAGAGGTAATGCAGCAGTCTAGAAAGCAAAAACTTCCGTTAAAGTGTGGATAGTTTGAATCCCTTTTGGGCTCAAAATGTTTACCCCACCTATAAGACATTAGTGGTAGCCTGGATCCTATTTTTTCAGTCAAAAAAACAAGGTCCTGTGTGTTTTCACATAACCATTTAGTGCACATAAAAGAACCCAACAAGAGATTTGACCCTGGTAAAATTCTAGAGAAAAGTGCCACTCTGAAAAGGGAGTCAAATACAGTTGCAGACAGGAAGAGAAACAAAATATGAAATGGTGATGCTGCTCTTTTTAGCTATTCTGGGAGAGCAGCCTGAGTTTCAGGCAGAAAGTCCTGCTATGACTTCAAGTGGAATAAAATGTAAAAATCCCATATTAAAAGTGCCCATGTGTGTATGTGTGTGAGGGGGAGGGACGGGTGGAATGTTGAAGGGTATGCACTTATAATGAAGGAGGGAAGACCTTAGGCAGGAAGTCAGTGTCTTGGAGGCCGCAGTCAGCAATTTTCAGCAGACTTGGCCTTAAAAGCGCTCTAACATTTGTTTAAATGGTGAGATTTTTTTCATATTGATTTTTCATATTATAGTGTCACACTGAATGGCATCATGATCAATAGAAAAAAACAACAACAACAACAACAACAACAGCAGCAGCAGCAGCACAGCTGCAGCAACAGCAACAGCAAGGGAGAATAAGACTTCACTGCTCTTCCCAAAAACATGATTCCACAGAACAACCATATGTTGTCTCCCTTTCACTGTCAGGTTTTCATCATGCAGTGAAAATGCTTACTTGACAGCAGGGTTGTGTGTGTGTGTGGGGTGTGGTTGTTGTGTGTGTGTGGGGTGTGTTTTGTGTGTGTGTGTGTGTGTGTGTGTGTGTGTGTGGTTGGGGTGCGTGGGGATTATCATCATTATCATCATCATCATCAATATCATCATCATCATTATCATCATCATCAGCATCAGCATCATCAGCATCATCAGCATCAGCATCATAATTATTATATATTATATATTTATATTATAATTATATTATTTTTATTAAAATTTTTAATTTTTTAAATTTGTTTTTTTTTAAATTATCATTATTATCATTATTGTCATCTTTTTTTTTTAAGTGGTAGGAAAACAAATGCCTGCACCTTATAACTCGCAATTTTTGCAAGTATCCTAATTTAAAAAAAAATTCTAGTACCTCAAAGCGCGTTGCTGTTAGCCAAATACAAGCATCCTACTTGCCAATGGAGCCGCAGAGTTACCCACCCTGGCAGTGACATGCGCGGGGACCCCTTCCGGTCATGAAGTGAGCGCGAAATCATGTTTTCAGTTGAGATTGCAGTGGTTTGTAATCGCCATTGGTCTTCTTTGCCTCTTCCAAGAAGTTCGGTAATCAACTGAAGGTGCTAATCTACACGCAAATTCTTTCATTCCATACAAAGGTTAGTGATGTTTTTCCGTTCAATGTATACCTACATGCTAACGACTACCCAGTTTGACCACTAGGTTCGATTTCCAGTCGAGAGGATTTTTCTCTGGAGTTAACATCAGTGCTGACTCCAATCCCCGTAAAGTCTTTCGATGAACTATAAACCGAGGCCCTGTGTGGAACGCACAGCAGAACATCTTGCACACAACGTTAAAACCTGTTCCGCTTTTCGTAAGAGTAAACCATCATGTGCTGGGAGGAACAGATGACAATTAAAAAACTGCATACACACGGGGACTGGTTGTAAAGAGCGCTAAATAACGATGTATAACACACGGGACCTCGTGTTTATCGTCTCATCCGAAAAATAGCACCCAGACCACCACTCATCGTCTAATGGATTGGGCCCAAACGGGATTTGAACCCTCGCACACCTCCGACCCGGACTTTTCGCTTTCTAGGCAAGGCACGTTACCTTTTAGACCACCAACCACCTTACAACTTGTAGACACCTGCAACTATAGCCTTGATACAACAATCACTGATCGTTTGATGTAAGGGCTACATTTTAACTTTTTGTTTTGAATTTCTCTATTTGGTGAGATAATAAATCTTTGAAGTGTGAATTGTGAATTGTTGTTTTGGGTTTCTCATTCCTCGACTAGAGCTCTGAGATTCGTCAATGGTGAGGTTTTTTGCCTATACATGCGACCGTTTTTTTTGCCTCACCATGAAGGTAGCTCATTCTGACTTCAGGAATAGATGCTAGATGTGTTCGTGTTTCCATAATCCACGAAATTTTTTTATTTCAATTTTTGTTTCTTCCTCAACTTAGAGATCCGAGGTTTCAAGAACGGTATGATTTTTTTGCGTATGCGTATACCAACGTTCTCCTCCCCCCCCCCCCCCCCCCACTCCACCAACCTCCTCATTTAGGTAGCCACATTCCTACTTCGGGGATTGCTGTAATTAGTTATGGGATCTTTAAAGTGATATTGATCGTCTATGTGTGTCTAATACACAACAAAGAGAATTAAAGGCATGGGCAGGTCTGCACTTAAATATTGGCCAGACGGGGAGAGTTTCGAACCCCATGACTTGACGGACCCATGAGATTGAAGTTAGACAGGGTTAACCACTCAGTTACAGCGTCAGTTTTAACTGTTTGAATGACACATCCTGGAAGGATTTTGGGGGAAGGGGGTTGCTGCATTTTCAGGTCTGTTACCAGCTTCTGATAGCTGCCAAGATGTCGGTTTGATCCTAAAACACTGAACTAGAAACACAGCCAAGTTTATCATTTCAACTTAGCAGAATCTCCAGCACACGGAGAGAGACAGAGGGGGAGGGAGGATGAAACACTTTGAAACACTTTTATTAAGGGATAAGAATAAGCACACATAATGGCTTTTTTACATCCAGCCCTCAATCAAAGAAAATCATAACAATGAAAACAAATCGACTGCAAATTTATGAAAAAAATATAAAAGGAGAAAAAAAACAAAAAAAATCGTTGTAACATCATAGAAATGTATGTCAAAAAGGAGATTTTTGTAAAAAATAAATAAATAAATAATAAAAAAAAATTAAATAAATAAGAGAGAGAGAGAGAGAGGAGAGAGAAGAAGAGAAGAGAGAGAGGCATACACACAAGCACACAACACACAGACACCGCACGCACGCACGCATGCACACATGTACACACACGCACAGACACGCACACAGTACACACATGTATGCATGCACGCACACACACACACTCACGTACACACACACACACACACACACACACACACCACACACACACACACGGCCGCCACACAACCACACACACACAACACACACACACACACACACACCACACACACACACAAACGGGAAAGGGATAGCATGGCAAGAGTTATGTGCATGGTGATCTGACCCGTTTTCGAATCTTGTTAATGTTTTTTCGCTAGAGTTAATACCATGCTGACTCCAATCCCCTCAAAAAGCCTTTCGATGACATTATAAACCAAAGTCCCGTGTCTTTGTGTACACGTTAAAACCTACGGGACTAGATGTAAAAAAGCACAAAGAGTGATTATCCCATAGTGATCTGCTGACACCGGGTTTGAATCTCGTTGGAGACGATTTTTTCCTCTGGCGTTAACATCAGTGCCGACTCCACTCCCTTCAGGAGTCTTCCCATGAGACTATAAACCAAAGGCCCCGTGTGCCAACGCACGCAGAACAATCTGACGCACACGATAAAACCCCTTCTGTTTTTCGGAAGAGTAGCCATTGTGTGCCTGTGGGAACTGACAGAATTTCCAAAAGTGCATACACACTTGGACTGGATGTAAAAAAGCACATGAGTGCTTAAATCCATTATCCTCGAAATAAAAGAATTTAAAAAATGATAGACACTACACACACCCATCTGCACACAGTACACATACACACACGCCACCACTACACACACATACACACCGCACGCACACACACGCGCGCGCGCACACACACACACACACACACACCACACACACACACACCACACCACACACACACACACACACACGCCCCTTCTCTTACTCTTCTCCTAATAGTACGGTCATAATTATTTTTTTTTGTATTTTGTCTTTTTTGCATCAGAAACTTCACAGCAACCTCAGAACATCTTACCTATAATTGGCCTGTTGTGATCCACATTGGTTTTTTAGCTGGGTTGGGGCCTTTGTCATATTGAGGTTAGGGAATTTAGGAAGGAAATGCTTCAACAAAGCCTTCGTAGAGCTTTTGTCCTCATGGAGTTTTACATCAGAATATGTCAGACCTGAAGTTTTCAGAATGGGGATAGTCTTACTATCCCGAAGGTTTTTCATAGGGGATAATTCTGCTATCCCCCAAGTGTTCAGAATGGGGATATTCTGCTATCCCCAAAGTTTTTCAGAATGGGGATTATCTTTATCCCCAAAGTATTCAAAATGGGGATACTCTGTTAATTCCCAGAGTTTTCAGAATGGGGAATATTCTGCTATTCCCAGAGATCTCAGACTGGGATATTCTGCTATTCCCGAAGTTTGTAATGTGATTTAGTGTTCATGAGTCCCGACCATTGCAGATTTTGGCACTGAAGTTCTTTGTCAGAAAACGATGTCTTTGCCATTGAACTGAACTGCCCTGCCAGTTGCCTTTGAACGATCACTGGGCACCACATTTCTGATTGCATCTCTGATCTCTGCTAAAAGAAAAGGTAAATTAGATAGAACAGAATAGGACAGATAAAAATGAATGAAAATAAAAATGTTTAAACTTTTCTGCCAAAAAAATGATAAAATAGGAAATAAAACCAAAATAGCTTAGTATTAGAAATAAAACTAGTTTTAAATGGGGTAAACAACAAAAAAAGCATAAAAAAAGTAGAATTAGATTTCAAACTAGGGACCAAACAGCGCAAGAGATGGAAGTGAGAGCAATCTGTGTGACAGTGATGTCTTGGTGTTGAAACAATGACGCCACCTACAAAGGCTTTTGAGATGCTGGTGATGAAGGTTGACTCATCTTTGGGACAGTGGCTCTGAGGGAGTGTGACTTTTTCTTTGGAACAGTGGTTATGGGGGAGAGCTATTCTCTCACCTACTGGCAATCTTTGAGACAGTGGTTCTGAGGGAGTGTGAATTCATCTTTGGCACAATGGTTCTAAAGAGTGTGACTCTGCCGTTCCCTCACATTTTCCAAGCATTTCCTTCAGTTTCTTGCTTCCCACCCTTTATTGGACACGGTTCCTGACCTGGTTAGTCATCATGTGGATCACATAGGAGTCATCGCTCTTGCAACGGAGCTGTGTCATGTGGACCACAATAGGAGTCATCACTATAGCAACAGGGCTGTGTCATGTGGATCACCTGGGAAATCTCTTCAGACGTTGGGCTGTCATCTGGGGAACTCTGCCCCATCACGATCTTACACTGTAAGTAAGATAACAATATAATGATGATGATGAGATGATGACAACGACGACGATGATGATATGATGATAAATAATAATTTTAAAAATATTATCTAGAACTTCCATAGCGCTATATCCTGTAAAAACAAATCAAAGCCTTGCATTCAACCTATCATGATACATGCAACTGATCACAGCTCTGACAAAAAGAAAACCTCTCTCTCATTGGCTCACTCTCTCACCTTGCTCTCTCACTTGTGTGTGGTTTGTCTCTCTCTCTCTCTCTCTCTCTCTCTCTCTCACCTCTCTCCTCTCTCTCTCTCAATCTCTCTCTCTCTCTCTCTCTCTCCTCTCTCTCTCCTCTCTCCCTCCCTCCCTCCCTCTCTCTCTCCTCTCCCTCCCTCCCTCCCTCCTCTCTCCTCATCTCACTCCTCTCTCTCTGTCCCTCTCTCACTGTGTCCCTCTCTCTGTGTGTCCCTCTGTCTGTGTGTGTGTCTCTCTCCCCAAAACATAAGAAAATAAAGATACAAATAAGATAAAAATGACTGAGGAGTTGTCAGTGTTGGGTCAGGCTGCTTATTCAAACACTCCCTAATGCATACTGTAAAAGTGTTGACTGCTTCACTTCACTGTGGGGTCCCAGTCTTCCCATGGCTCTGAGTCAGGGCTGGCTAGATTGAAAGAAGGAAAAAAAGGAATAAAGAACTCCCTTCATGCTGCTTATGTGAGATTTGGAACCATGACCCAACTACCAAGAATCCAGTGTGCTACCTAGCTGGCTGTTTGTTTTATCTTTGTTCTACACACACACACACACACACACACACACACACACACACACACACACACACCACACACACACACACACACACACACAATAATATAATATAGTATATATAAATATATATATATATATAAATGTATATATAATATCATATATTTATAAATATATATATATAATATATATATATATATATATATATATATATATATATATCGTTTAGTTCTAAGGTTTCCTGATATCTTTTTTTTTCTTACTAAAGTCTGGAATTGTGTTTGTTTGACTGTTTGACCAGGGACAACAAGAGCCAGAATAGTCCAAGTCTGGCTCATCAGTCACCGAATGAGGGAAGCATCACCTGTGCCAGCCTCCACACACCAGAACAGCTTCAGTCAGGTCCAGCACATCCATCAGTCACAGAATGAGGGAAGCATCACAGCTGTAAGTTCTATGCACCTGCCTGCATAAAGCAGAAACGAGACCCAGGTTAGAAAATATTACTTTAAATTTCATTTGTGGCCAACCATTTTATTTTTTACTAAATGGCCTCTATCTCTCCTTGTTGATGGAAGAGAAAAACATAGGTAAATCAAGGTCATTTCACTGTTTCTTTCTGTGATTGTGAGCATTTTGCAAAGTGATTCATCAACTTAGAAAGACTTTCAAATAATCTTGAAAATGAAATTAAAATTTCGTACTGGTTTCGAGTTTGTTCTGAAACATTGAAACAAATAAATTTGAACTCGTAATGTAATTATGAGCTATTCTCGATATAAAAGAATAAATAAATAAATACGTAAATAAATAAATAAATAGATAAGTAAAATAATTGGGCATTATGGTACACATTGCAAATAATAATCCTTAATTCAGTCTGTCATGTTTGTCCAAGAAAACCAGCAGAATTTTCAGTGTTACTGATTGGGACTGCCTTGCTTTCAGGGCTGTGGACTGGAACCAAGGACCCGTGTGCAGTGGCCGCCATCATGAACTGGGTCCTTTGTGGAAGAGTGGTAATGCTGTGGTTTAAAGAAAAGTATACTAAGTCTTTGTTGTCATTGGCTGTAAAAGCCAAAGGCCTTTTTTTTTTTTTTTTTTAACTAATTAATTGCCTGTATCCCTCATTGTTGACGAAAAAGATAACCATGATTATGTAAATCAAGGCTATTTAACTTTTTTTTCTGTGTTTGTGAACATTTTGCAAATTGATTCATCGACTTAAAAAGACTGCTTTTAAATAGTTTTTGAAAATTAAATGTAACATTTTTATATATACTAGTTTCGTGTTTGTTTTGAAATATTGAAACAATGAAATTTGCACTCATTAAATAATATATTCCTTAATTCAGCTTCTTTTTAAGTAACTTGGTCAGGATCTGTCATGATTGTCCAAGAAAAACCAGCAAAATTTTCAGTGGTATTGATTTGGACTACCTTGCTTTCAGGGGCTGTGAGACTGGAACTATGGACCCCGTGCGCGTGTGCAGTTGCCGCCATCATGAACTGCGGTCCTTTGTGGAAGAGTGGTAAATGCATGTGGTTTAAAGACAGGTATGAAAAACTCTTTGTTGTCATTGGGCTGGAAAGCCAAATATAGAATGTATTTTCGCTGAATATGATTTTGTTTTTCAAAGTGTTATTTCCAGTTTAAGCATATGAAGTGAATCTGAAATATGATAGTCTTTAAAAAGTACTTATGAAGGTTTATCTTCCCCCAAATTGAAGAGACTAGCTAGTAAAGCAGAACAGGAAATGAGACAAGTCTTTTTCAGCTGATAAAGTGACATAGAAGTCTTGTGATCTATTGTTTAAGGGATAACATGAAGTCGGGCTTAGGCTAGTAAGATCTGTGAACATTTCCCTGTCACTGACATTTCTTTACTGCTTTCAGGAGCTCCAGGACTGGAGTCAAGTGCCAAAGAACAGACACGCCATCCGGCACAGCATGTCAGTTACCAGGACGTGACGAGGTAACATCAAATTCCATCTGTTCCTTTTCTGGCCCAGGCCAAAGCTTTGTCAGTTATTGATGTGAGCTAAGGGCCAAGGTCTCGACTGACATGGTGTTAGATTTTAAATGGTGTGTTGAAGTTGTCTTCAGCCGGGACACGCTCGTAGCGAAGAATCCTGCACTCTAAAGGAGAAAAATTCTCTGAAGTTGGAGTATGGCTGCCTTCATGGCGAAGTACTCGAAAAGTCATACATGCAAACTCCTCATCCAGAATGTACTTAACAATCTGACAGTGACGATATGGTATTGTAACTGCTCTCCAGCTGGTAATATGATGAAATGTAATGTAACATAACGTAACAATCTGACAGTGACGTATGTATTGTAACTGCTCTCCAGCTGGTAATATGATGTAATGTAATGTAACCTAATGTAACAATCTGATAGTGACATGTGGTATTGTAACTGCTCTCCAGCTGGTAATATAATGTAATGTAACATAATGTAACAATCTGACAGTGACGTATGGTATTCTGACTCCTCTGCAGCTGGTAATATAATGTAACAATATGACAGTGACATAATGAAGGGTATTCTGACTCCTCTCCAGCTGGTATTATGCTTTGTAAGAAATAGTAATAAATACATAAATAAAAAAAATAAATAACAAACACGACACCTGTGTGGTTTGAGAAGTAACCTATCAGCATAATCCTGAAAACTGATTTATATTTTACATTTTGAAGCAGGAGACTTTGGCTTGACCTTTAACACTGTCAGTCAACAAGCCCCATCATGTGTGATGAAAGGTAAGAAAAAAATCACAGGAGGCCAGTTTGTGTGTGCAGTGCAATGCAGTGCATGGTTTGGTTTATGTTGATGCCACTTTCAGCAGTGCCTAGGCTGCAGCATAGGATGAGCTGCAAGAAGTCAAGTTTCTAGAAGGACAAAAGTTTGAGGCTTATGGTTAACGAGTTACCTGTAGCTGAAAACGACCAAGGTCGTATAGTAGCACAAATCAGTATCACTGGCCCAGCAGACAACCATTTCCCAAACTTTTATTATTTTTCAATTTCTATCGGCATAAAAACATGTAAAACATACGCAAAATTTCATTTCAAATAAACCTCGGAGCTCTAGCCAAAGAATAACAAAAACGAAAAATAAATGTAGTGAATGATGATAATGATGATTGTGACGTGTGTTTCTGGCAGGAAGGTGAGGACACCAACCATCCAGGACTTCGCCGTCGCTGCACAAGACTTCGCCGTCGCCTCAGAAGACATCCCCGTTGCCGCAGAAGACATCCCCGTTGCCGCAGAAGACATCGCCTGATCTGATTAATGATAGTCCTGATTTGAAGTTTTGTTGCCTGATTGTATTTGAAATGACAAGTGTTTGAGAGAGGATAGTTATTTTGTAGTACATTGCTGAAAATGGTGGTAGATTTTTAATCATTATACTGGTTTTCTTCCTTTATCTTTTTTGTAACCAGAATGACAATTATTTTAACGCTTCCCTTCCCCTTGTTTAAAAGCATTTTCTTCATGAATGGGAACAAATGAGAGATGGGGCGGGATAGCTCAGTAGTCAGAGCAGTCGCTTTCCCCCAGCCAATGTTAAGCAGCGTCGAGTGTGGTTGCCAACTGGATGGGTGACCATTTGCGCACCTTGGTTTGATTACAGTCCCCCAGTTCACCCAGCTGTCAATGGGTACCTGTCCTCTTTAGGGTTAGGGAAGGTAAAGCAGCGAGGGAGAGGAGATGGGCACCACCCTCAATATGCTGACCCCTAGAGAAGCTGAGGTCTCTGATGCCTCACTCCCCTACGACCACACAGGTTATGGGACACCTTTCTTTACCTTTTACCTTTACTATTACAGTATTGTGAAGCAATTGATGTGGTGATCTGCCTCTGGTTACCTTTCCATGATTTTACTGCAGTGTACACATCTATAGTGTCCAGTTAGAGGGTGCTGTGCGTGTGTGTGTGTGTGTGACTTTGTGTGTGTGTGTGTGTATGTGACTGTGTATGTGTGTGTATCTGTGTGTGTGAGACTCTGTGTGTGTGTGTTGTGACCCTGTGTGTGTGTGTGTGACTCTGTGTGTGTGACTCTGTGTGATGTGTGACTCTGTGTGTGTGTGTGTGTGACTCTCTGTGTGTGCATGTGTGTGTGGGGGGGGGAGGGGGGAGTTATCAAAGGAGGGGACATGGGCGTTATTCTGGAAAAGGGTGTAAGGAGGAGGGGTTAGGACACAAGTGGGGATCAATGGGGATAGAAAAGAGAGCGACTGATGGGATAGACTTTTTCAGCAAGGCTACATTTTAAATGTTTTGGCCGTTATTTTGTTTTAAATCACATGGTTTTTGGGGGGTGTGTTTTTTTTTGGGGTGTGTGTTAATTATTTTTTTTACATGGATATATCCCCGTGAGGTTCTGGGTTCGACTCTCAGCCCTACACTTTCTCTCTAGTTTGACGTGAAAATCAAATTACATATTTAAAAACAGTAAAACAAATCCCATGACAGTTGAAAATCGAAAAGAGCAGGGCGGTAACCTCCCGACTGTCCTGGCAAAATTGGAAGGTCGATTTCTCAACTACATCCCTAAAGTTGGAATGCCGCTACCTAAATGGTTGGGCTAAGCTGCATAGCTACAAAATCCATCGCCGGTAAAGTTTGGAGCTCTAGCCGAGGAACAAAAACGAAAGAGAAATTGTGTTCCAAAGTCTTTGGCCTGAGACAGCTTTGATGGCAGCAGAGCTGGAAATTTGGGATTCAAAATCCAAACAAAATCGAAAGTACAACAAAGATTTAGCAGTTGATAGGACCAGCAGAGCCTTAAGTTGATAGGACCAGTCATTTGAAAGACAATTTCGAATAGAGCTCCACATCCTTGTGTCTACAGCTAAGTACGTCAGTTGTATCTGCTGCTGTGTCCACATGCTTTTGACAAGACAGACCAGCCAACAACCCACACCCCTTCCTCTTTTTGCATTCCCCTTTTTGCATGCTTCCTTCCCCTTTTTGCATGCTTCCTTCCCCCTTTTGCATGCTTCCTTCCCCCTTTTTGCATGCTTCCTTCCCCTTTTTGCATGCTAACTGTTCATACTAATCCTCCTAACCTGTACACTAACCCTGGCCCCTCATGTGGACACAAAAGGCAGGTAGATGACATGTTACTAACTGACACAATGGCAAAATTTTGAGGGTTGGGGTGGTGGTAGAATTTTAGGGAAAGGGGTGCTAGGATGGAAGTGGGGATGGGGGGGGGGTGGGTGAAGTAGGCAGTTAGGGCTGTGGGAGTGGGGAAGAGGTATGACTGAGCCTGTGTGTCTGCGTGTGGTGAGTGAGTGTGTGTGTGCGTGTGTGTTTAAGTGTTTGTGTCTGTCTGTGTCTGTCTGTGTGTGACTGTGGGTGTGACTGGGGTGTGTGTGGTAGATGTGTGGCTGTGACTGTGTGTGTCTGACTTTGTGTGATTGTGTGTGACTATGTGTGTGTGTCCTGTGTGTGTGATTGTGTGTGACTCTGTGTGTGACGGTGTGACTGTGTGTGCGTGTGTGACGTGTGTGATTGTTTGTGTGACTCTGTGTTGTGTGTGTGTGTGTTGTGTCTGTGCGTGTGTGTGTGACTGTGTGTGTGTGTGTGACTCTGTGTGTGTGTGTGTGGTGTTTGTGTGTGTGTGTGGTAATCACTTACACTTGGGATGGATATTTTATTCATCCCTGATATTTTTGTCTGAAGATTGGAAAAGCTTTCTTGTTTGATTGTGAGACAAAACACCAGCTCAAAATGATATAGTTCTGTAGTAATCACAAAATTGACCAGAGCTTTTTAGTTTATACAGCAGGCAAATACCTACCGATCTATGTTGCAGATTTTATATTGTGTGTTTATGTGATGAAAAGATAAAGAAATTTGATGACATAGATTTGTAAATGACTGAGAAAAAAAATTAAACTGCCATAGTGGTGGCGTTGAGTGACACAGAGTGTTATTTATTCATTTATTCTTTTATATCGGGGATAATGGAATAAGCACTCAAGCGTTTTTTTTTTACATCCAGCCTCCGTGTGTATGCAGTTTTTGTGAATCTTGTCATCTGTTCCCACGGGCACAAGATGGCCAACCCTTACGAAAATCAGAACAGATTTAACATGTGTCAAGATGTTCTGTGTGCGTTGGCACACGGGCCTCGGTTTATAGTTTCATCCGAAGTGTGTGCACGCATGTGTCTGCTCACGTGTGCTCCTATCTTTGCTCAAGAATCACTCAGATCATTGAAAATGGGGAAAAGAGAGAAGAGATTGTTGGTGGGAAAAGCTTTTTTTCTTACCATTTTTTCCCTAAAAGGAATTGAATGTAAGAAATATTATCATCTTTTTCTCTTTAAAGTCTTGTGTAAGAAGACATTAGGCTTCAGCTGACCTTGTACATTTGCCCCCACCCCCCCCAATTGTAATAAATATAGTGTGGAAAGTATGTAGGGAAATGTGGTCTTCCTTTTTAATCACATCAAATGTGCAAACAGAAACAAAGCTGTATCTGTGATTGCCTTTGATATTGGTAGTTTGTGTGAATTAACATTAATTTGTGTAAAATGACATAAGTTGACGTTGATGGCAGATCTGTGTATTGCTCTTCTAAATAGAAGATTGAGGGCAGATTTCACACCAAAACGTTTTTTTTTGTTTTATTCTTTTATATCGAGATAATGGAATAAGCACTCATGCGCTTTTTTTTTTACATTTGGTCCCCGTGTCTATGCAGTTTTTGTAAATCTTGTCATATGTTCTCACTGGCACACAATGGCCGTCTCTTGGATTTAACGTGTGTGCAAGATGTTCTGTATGTGTTGGCACAGGGGCCTGAATTTATAGTCTCATCCGAAGTGTGTGCACACGTGTGTCTGCACACATGTGCTCCTATCTTGCTCAAGAATCACTCAGATCTGTGAGAATAGGGAAAAAGATGAGATTGCTGGTGGAGAAAGCTTTTTTTTTTAAATCCTGTTTATGAAAAGAAATTGAATGCAAGAAATAGTATTGTCCATCTTTTATTTCCCTTTAAAGTCTTGTATAAGAAGAAATTAGGGGTAAGCTGACCTTTCATATTTGCAAAAAAAACCTGTAATATAGTGTGGAAAGTGTGTGAGGAAAGGGGGTCTTATTTTTTTAATCACATCAAATGTGCAAACAGAAACAAAGCTGTATCAGTGATTGCCTTTGACATTGTTAGTTTTGTGTGAATTGACATCAATTTGTTTAAAATGACATAAGTTGTGTTGATGGCAGATCTGTGTGTTGCTCTTCTGATGGAAGATTGAGGGCAGATTTTACACCAGCACCTTTGATTTTCTTTTATATCGAGGATAATGGAGTAAACACTCGTGTGCTTTTTTACATCTAGTCCCTGTGTTTATGCAATTGTGTAAATGTTGTCATCTGTTTTCACCTACACACAATGGTCTGCTACTACGAAAAGCGGAACAGGATTTAACGTGTGGGCAAGATGTTCTGTGTGCGTTTTGCACACGGGGCCTTGTTTACAGTCTCATCTGAAGGACTTTTGGGGACAATGGGGTTAGCACTGATTTTAACTCCAGGGGAAAGATCCCCTCGAACGGAAACTGTGTAGTCATATGTGCCTGTGTTTTGTTTTTGTTGTTGTTGCAAGGAAAGATACTGTAAACTGACAAGACAAATGTCAAAGCTGTCATGGATTGTGTGGAAAGTGTGTGGGGAGAGGAGCAGGGTTTACATTTCATTTAAGGTTAGACAGGGTCCAAAAGGGGCCAAAAATCATGTTTTTATTAGATTTGACAATTGCTGGGTACATTTATGGAGATCTTTCCTGTGTGAATGCAATGAATTCAGGTTGTACAATATGTCTGTAGAAACAGGCTACTGCTCATTGTTATAGATAAAAAGGTTTTTATGAATTTGAAATATTTTAGTTTTTGGCGACCATATTGGATTGTTTCCCTGGCAACAGTGGAGAAAACTGAGAAAATTCTTGATTTTGAGGCTTTACAAGTGATGCCCTTTCAATACATGACATAACTTTTAACCATGGGCTTGTAAACAAAATTTCATCAGTTTTGAACCCCATGTCCCTAGATCTACCTTAAATCCCTTCACAACAAAATATGAAAACAAAAATAAAAACCAACCCTGGTCTTGTGAGTGCTATTACATAACTTTTATGTTCCTTAAAATGACTGTAGATGATGTTGGTGGCAAATCTGTGTATATTGATTTGCTGCTGGAAGATTGATGGCAGATATTGCACAAACAGATCTGAAGAAAAATGAATGTCGGGATGTTTATGGTTTTAGTAGTGGTTAAGGAGACTAGATAGCTCAGTGGTCAGAAGTTCACCCTGCTGTAAATGGGTACCTGCCCTCTTTAGGGTCCGGGAAGGTAAAGCAGGAGGGAGAGGAGATGGGCACCGCCTTCAATATACAGGCCCCTAGAGAAGCTGAGGTCTTTGATGCCTCCTCCCCTACCACCGCCTAGGTTATGGAACACCTTTACCTTTACCAGTGGATAAGGACAGTCTGTGTGCTTTTTTTCAATACTGAGTGTTTATAAAATGTCGATTGAGGAGAAAAATGTCTGCTATATAACGGTGAGCACGTGTGTGGAGAAGTTTTCTTTTTCTATCTCTTTTTTGTTTTTAAACAGCATTGTCAAATGAAAAACAAAACAGTGACTGTCATTGATCTTTGTAAAAAAAAACTTCTAGTTTGTGTTGGTGGCAAGATCTGTCCATTGATCTTCAGCTGGAAGATTGATAGCAGATTTTACAGCTACACATCTTACACAAAAATGTATTGAAACACTAACGGTATAATTATGATAAAAAAGTATTAAGTATGGTATTGGATAAAATGTGCCTGATGCTTTTTTTTCTTTTTGAGGAGAGGTTTTCTTTAAGTTCTTTTTTATATATAAAATCACATCAAATGTGAAAAAACCTATGCTGTGATTGCTATTGATATGCTAATGATTTTATGTATAACATTGATAAATGTACCTGTGTTTTGTTTCTCTTTTTCTTTTATTATTTTTTTTAAACAATGAGATTAATGGAAATTGACAAGAAAAATGTAGCATGCTGTTTAATAATGTAGAAGGTAGGCGTGTAGAGGTTTTGTTTTCTTCTTTTATTTTATTTTTAAATCACATAAAATTTAAAAACAAAAGGAAAACTGTGCTGTGAATGGCATTAGTATTCTGTAAAATGACTTTAGATGATGTTGGTGGCAGATCTGTGTATTGATCTTCTGCTGGAAGATTGATGGCAGATTTTACACCAACCCATCTTCATGCATATGTCTTGTGGTGTGTAAAGTTTGCCTGCGAATTTGTTTTGTTTTGTTCTTTTTAATTTTTAAATGGAATCAAATGAAGATTCAGAAGATACTGTATAGGCTGTATAATGATGTGGACAGTGTGTGGGGAGAAGGAATCTTTTCTCTCTCTCTCTCTCTCTCTCCATCTCTCTCACTCTCTCTCTCTCTCTCCTCTCTCTCTCCTCTCTCTCTTCTCTCTCTCTCTCTCTCTCTCTCTCTCTTTTTTTAATTATCACATTAATGTGAAAGGAATAACAAAGATCGTCATGTGGCAGATAAGTGTGTTGATCTTCTGCTGGCAGATTTTACACCAACACATCTAACGAAAAATGTATGTGAAAGACTAATGGTGTCAGTTTAAGTATAGCAGTGAGTAAAGTGTGGTTTTCTTTTTCCTTTTTGTATTGGGGGTGGGGGGGGGGGGGCGTAATGAGATCAAAATTAATATTGGATAAAACGTGCCTGTGTGTTTTGTTTTGCCTTTTTCTTTTTAAATTATGTCATCCTTTTGATGTCAAGAAGAAATTGTAGAATGTTGTGTAAATAGTAATAAAAAAGATGTGTGCAAAAGTTTTTTTTTTCATTTTGTTTTAATTTTGTTTTTAAACCACCTCGCATATGAAAACTGAAAGAAAGCTTGTGCTGTGATTGGCATTGCTATTCTGTGAAATGACTTTAGATGATGTTGGTGGCAGCTCTGTGTCAATACACTGCTGGAAGATTGATGGCAGCTTTTACACCAACACATCTAGGAAAATGCGAAAGACTCATTGGATATGATTTTTTTGTGTAAGGTTGAATAGAGTGTTCCTGGGATGTTTTTTGATGAGGGAGACGGTAAATGTGCCTGGGTTTGGTGGGGTGTTTTATTTGGAGGGGAAGGGGGGGGGATTGTGCCTGTGGTTTTTTTTGGTTTTTTTTAGGGGGGGGGGGTAAATGTGCCTGGGCCTATTTTCTTTTAGGGGAGGTTAATTGTGCCTGGGTTTGGTGGGGTGTGAATTATTTGTGGGGGGGGGGGGAGAGGGGGGGGGTGGGGGGGGGGGGTGGTTGGAAACTGTGTGTTGTTTTTGTTTTATAGTATTTTTAGGAGAGAGGGGGATAATTGTGCCTTGGTTCTTTTTATAGTGTTGGAATGGTAACTTGTTGCCAGTATTTCATTTGATAATGGTGTGGACAGGTTTAATATCCTTAATTTTTTGGGGGGGGTAGGGGGGCAGGGAAGGAGGTAAAAAATGTTCCCCGTTAGAGGGGTTGGGGGAAAATGTTCCCTTATAGGGTATTGCCCTTTAGGGGGGGCGAGGTTGTAAAAAGTTGCCCTTTATGCATATAATAATTGGGGGGGGGTTAAATACGGTTGCTGGTAGATTGGGATGAAACATTTTTCAGATAATTGGTGCCCCTGTGTGGCAAAAGTGGCCTTTGTGGTGTTAATCTATCATTGTCTTTTTTATTTTTTTTTTTTTTTTTTTTTTTTTTTTTTTTTATTTTTTTTTTTTTTTTATTTTTTTTTATTTATTATTTAATTTTTTTTTTTTTTTTTTTATTTTTATTTTTTTGGTTTTTTTTTTTTTTTTTTTTTATTTTTTTTTTTGAGGGGGGGGGGGTTGGGGGGGGCGGTGGGGTTTTTTTGTTTTTTGGGGGGGGTGATGGTGGTGGGTGAGTATTGGGCAGTAAAAAAAAAAAACTGTAGCCATATATTTATATTTGTGATGTGTAGGTTTGTGGTGGCTACTTGACTGTGGTGGAGACAGTTCAAATGAGCCTGTGTGGTTTGTAATATGGGCGGGTTATGGTGGTAGTAGTAGAGCAACAGGTGATCCATATTATGGAAAACAATGTTTAGAGGGAATAATGGTTTGTAGCAAAATGATTGATTGTAATAAATACTATTACCTATAATAATAAAATCGATTAATATGCAAGCGGGC
>JASPKP010002032.1:20000-25018 GCA_030674155.1 Stramonita haemastoma | reverse complement strand
TTGAAACGAGCGGCGTGGGAACAGCAGGAATATGAACCTCACAGAAGATGAGGCAGCAAAAAAAAAAGTAAAACAAACAAAACATCATCTATCTGAGCGGTCAGAGCGCTGGCTTACCCCAAGCCGATGTGTAAGCAGCATCGAGCGTGGTTACCAACTGGAGGGGTGACCGTTTGCGCGTCTTAGCATTAGTACAGTTCCCCAGTTCACCCAGCTGTAAATGGCTACCTGCCCTCTTTAGGGTCAGGGAAAGTAAAACAGTGAGGGAGAGGAGATGGGCGCCACCCTCAATATGCTGGATCATAGAAAAAGCTGAGGTCTCTGACGCCTTGCTCCCCTACGACCACACAGGTTATGGGACACCTTTACCTTTAGATCTTTTACCAACTCCACTTCCCCTGAAAGCCCTTCGGATAAGACTATAAACCGAAGTCGCATGTATGAGCACACGCAGAACTTCTTGCGCACACGTTAAATACCCGTTCTGCCTTCGGAAGAGCAGGCCATTTCATGCCAGTCAAAACGGATAACAAAGTATTTAAAAACAAAACTCACAGGCACCAAGGCGATTCATTAGAATCTTAGCCAACAGTTTATTTCCTTCGTGATGGAAAGAATTGATTAAATGAAAAAAACTCAGGGTTGATGCAGAATGTTTTCATACATAGGTCTAGCCATGTCTTTATTATCATTTTTTAACAAAAACAACTGACAGATTGTCAAGCTCAAAACGACACCTCTGATGATCAGAGTGACAAATGTGTGTAATACATACAAAAAAAGGTTGTTGTTTTTTTTTCAAAGCACCGTAATATGCTCAGTTTCATCATTCCTCCAGTTGCCAACATTTTTCTGAAAACAGATGTCACATATGGAGGCTGATGGTCACTGGAGCCAAATCAAACCCAAAATGAGGAAGTAAATCACCCCTGTACACCTTTATAGACACACTGTAGCATCACACACTAGAGCAACAATAAACCCTGCTGAATGCCCCCCCCCCCCACAAAAAAAAAAAAAAAAAAAAACTAAGAGAAGGCAGGCAGCAGTACACTTTATATAGGACAGGTATTGTTTTAGGCAGTAAGACAGAAAGAATGCTTCGTGTGAAAGGGGGAAAAACCCCACCAACAAATCTGAATTTGGTTTTCTTTCTTTTTTTTGAGGGGTGGGTGGGGAGGATGAAGAGAGACGTGTGAAGTACCCACAAAAAGAAAGAGGTTACTTCACGATCTGCATACCACTCAGACCAACAACCAACCCCCCCCCCCAAAAAACACACACACACACACACACACACACACACACACACACACACACACCACACACACACACACACACACACACACCACACACACACACACACACACACACACACACACACACCCGAAAAAAAACCCAACCAAACAAACAAAAAACAAAAACAACAAAAACATCAACAACAACAAAGAAAAAAGAGGAGACTGATGACAACAAGAGCAGTAAAAAAAAAAAAAAATCAAGCAGACAATAACGTTCATTTCAAAGAAGGTGACTGACTGACTGATACCAAAAGCCGTTATAATGCAGTCAGACAAACTAATCATCATGGTAGCTAGTCTAGTCAGGGCTCCAGACCTCTCTCTACCCCCAAGTGCTGAGGCAGAGCTGACGTATAAGTCTAGAAGTGGAGAGAATCCGTATTCCATGCTTGGAGAGACACAGGAATAAGATTTTCCCTCCTTTTCTGCGACCATACAACTAGAGTGGTGCTCTGTGTGTGATGTTCCTAGCGATAAGAAGGCAGACTGTGAAACACCCTTTCATGTGCAAGTTGTGTTTAGAATTCATAACAAGAATATCAATAATCATGGTAAAATATGTTAGCAATGCCCACTGTCAATAATGAACACACATATACACACCACACACGCACGCGCGCACGCACGCACACACGCACACACGCACACACACATATACATACACACACACGCACACACACACACATACAGACACACATACACGCACACACGCACGCACGCACACACACGCACACGCACACACACGCACACACACATACACACACACACACACACTTACACACACACACACACACACACACACACACACACACTTACACACACACACACACACACACACACACACACACACACACACACACACACACACACACACACACACACACACAGTGACAAAAACATTGATGAAAGGAAAACATTGTTTTTCATAAGAAGTGTTTGGAAAACCCCAGCAATGATGAGGACACTGTTAGCTCCTGTCTGTGAAGATGTGAGCTACTGTTGTTGGGTAGCATTCCATTCTCTGTCACACCTCTCTGCACACTGCTGTTGATTCTGAAATCTTTAGCACAACAATTCCGTAAGTGCCTTGTGATTTCATTGGTTGTTTCATCTTTTTAAAGGTACATTCAAACTGAAAGATAAAGAATGCCAAAAAAAAGAAAATGACAAAGCGAAGAATTCCAAATACTTTGAATAAGTGACAAGATTCCCAAAATAAAAAAATAAAAACAATGATCTACCTTTGTTTTATTATGTGCTTTACTGTTCAGGCTACAGGAGATGGTAGAACTCAGGAGAGATAGAGAAGAATGGCGAACCCGGGTGACATTGCCTGGAGCTTGTGCTGTCCAGTCCACAGTAGCTATGGAGATAGGTGAACAGGCCTGATTCTTTTCATCATCACATCACACCCAAAGCTGAGTCTACTGAAACAAACAACCAAGCAAGACCATAATTCCCAAACATATAAAGCAAACCTACTAGGTAAAAGAGTTCCACTATAATCATGCACTTGAGTTCAAAATTGTTTTCTTACCTAATCATTGGACTTGATTTTCGATGTTTCCTGATCTTTGAAGCAGCAGACTCCTGTGTGTAATTCTTTTCGAAATCTTGACGACTGTTTGTAATAGATGAAGATATTTACGGAACTGTTCAGCATCAGAAAGCCAAAGGCTACACGGTGTGTGACATAGAACTCGTCACTGTATTTCCCAAGCGTGGAGAAGTCGGCAACCAGAAATTTGACAACAGCCAAGGCCAGTGTAGGAAGGTTGCAGACGATGTAGACACAGGAGACGGCGATGAGGATGTTCACCAACGTCATCTGCCGTTTGTCCATGCCCCTGTTGCTGCTGCTGCTGCTCCTCTCTCTCCAGTCCATGGCAGTCTGCAGCTTTCGGACCGTGACCGCAGTGACCAAGGAGACCAGGAAGAAAGTGAGGAAGCTGATGCTGGGAAGGACGCCATCTCTGACGATTTGGAAAGCAAATTTGTGGTGGAGGTACAGCTCTGTGTCGTCAAGAACCACCCTCACCTTCCCGGTGTGGCCGTCCCTCTTCACTCTCACCACGTGCTTCAGGGCATAGGGTAAGCAGAGAAGGTTGAGGACCACAGTGATGCCCAAAATCATCCACGCCATGGTCTTGGTGTTAAAAATGGCGTCTGACTTCAACGGCCACAGTACACAGATACACCTCTCTGTGGCGATGATGACGGTCAGCACGCCAGAACTGTACATGAAGGCGTAGCGAAAACTGATGGTGAACCTGACGATGTTCCATTTCAGGACCTGCAGGGACACAAGGTCTGGATGGAAGGATACTGGGCAGTAGATGGAGTACAGGAACATGGGCACCAGAGACATGAAATCCACAAAGGACAGAGCGAAGAGACAGAGGTTCATCTTGTCCCGCAAGCCTTGGCGACAGAAGACCGCCATGTTGACGGTGTTGGCTGCCAGCCCCATCAGGCTGAGGGCCGGAGTGATCCCGCAATCAAACACGCTTCTCGTCACCTGGAGCAGTCTGCTGCTGACGAAAAGATCCGACTCTTTAGCGGTTAGATTGTACAGGGGCTGTTCTGTGAGAGTGTCATTGCTGGCGTTATGTTGATCCACTTGGGCCGTAGTGAGCCGCCACCACCACCACGTGGCCTGTGTTCCCTCACTGAGTGTTTGGGGCATGTTGAGTGAGACTGGAGAGTCTTCAGCTTCTTTGTTTATTAACACTGAAGATGTCACAATTCTGTTAATGTTTTGGTGGTGTGTTATTCACTGTCTGAATATTTCTGTTGAAAAGGGGTTTTTTGTTGTTGTTGTTGTGGGGTGTTTTTTTTTTTTTTTTTGGGGGGGGGTGTTTGTTTGTTTGTTTTTTGTTGGGTTTTTTGTTTGTTTTGTTGTGTTTTGGGTTTTGTTTTGTTGTTGTTGTTGTTGTTGTTTTTGTTGTTGTTGTTTTTTTTTTTTGGGGGGGGGGGGTCGGTTAAAATCTGGTATGTCAACGTTCTCTGTTTGAAATCAACTGGGCAGCCAAATAATCTGAAAGGGGTTTTCTACTGCTTCCAATCCTCAGACTTTACATCACACCAAGTCTGCTATTGGCTTTTTTTTTTTGTCAACTGTTTATCAAGAAGTTGCTCACTAGAGACCTACAAATTATGTACAAAGACATGTGAAGGAACGGAAAAGTTTGTGTATTGTGTAAGAGGTTATACTCTCTACTAAAGCCTTTCAGTGTTGTTGAGATTGAAATGAAATAACACAACACACACACTCACACACACACACACACACACACACACACACACACACACACACACGCACACGCACACACACACACACACACACACACACACACACACACACACACACACACACACACACACACACACACACACTCACACTCACACACACACTGTTGGCTAATGTGTTATAAAAAGTATTCTCAAGTATAGCTACAGTGTACGATGAAAAAGAAAGAAACCTCATTGTGTGCTCCCACCATCAACCCTATAGTCCTTCGGATGAGACTATAAACCGAGGCCCTGTCTTGCACACACGTTAAATCCTGTTCCGCTTTTCGTAAGAGTAGGCCATTGTGTGCGGTGGGAACAGATGACAAGATTTACAAAACTGCATACACACGGGGACTAGATGTGAAAAGCACATGAGTGCTTATCCCATTATCCTCGATATAAAAGAATTTTTTTTTTAAATTA
>JASPKP010002032.1:0-5000 GCA_030674155.1 Stramonita haemastoma | reverse complement strand
CAATTACTCATGTATGCATAATTATTGGGATGGCGTTATGACTATGACAGTATGAGACTTAAAATAGCTCCCACACACAAAGTATGAGGAAGGGTAGAGAAAAACAAAAAGAAAATTACTCCTAAAGCATAAAGCCATTTTGATTTCATTGGGGGGATTTGGGGGGGGGGGGTAAATAAGCTTTTGAATTGGATCCTGATTAGAATTTTATTCTATTTTGTATTCTTGAATGAAAGAAAAAAGTATCCATTTGTAGAGATCTATAGATTTATAATTTACACGCGGACAGCAGTGTGTGTCCACGCATGCGAGCACACACACAACACACACACACACACACACACACACACACACACACACACACACACACAAACACACACACGTGTGCATGCACGTGGTTTTAGTCGTCCAGGGAAATACTATGGTGGCCAGCACTAGGCCTAGTAGTACTTAATGCTGCTTGGCCCCTGGCCAAAGAGATCGTAGTAGCCTGACTGACAGTACACCGCAGCACTGCCGGCCCAGCCAGCAAATCGTTACTTTGTCAGGTAGATTCACGAGGGAAGGGGTTTTGCAGTCCTGAGGCCTATGGCCACCTACTTTCACGTGTTTTCGCATGATGGGATGCTGCTGCTGGTGGTGGTAAGTGGATGGCTATTGATTTCGGTAGGATGGATGGATGGATGGACTGCTTGTATTGGACCCAGGAAGTACTACTAATCGAGGTGGGTTTTTTTTTTCTATAATTGACCCGTATGTATGTCTGTCTCGGTATTTAGTCTGTCTTCTGTCTTGGAGGAAAGATGATTGGGGGGGGGGGGGGGGGGGGGAGAGGGGCTAGGGGGGTAGGAAGGTAGGAGGTGGTGTGAAGGAGGGTGTGACGCTGGGGAGGGGTGGGGGTGATGGTGGGTGGGTGGGTGGGGGAGAAAAATAGTGGTGATTGATGTTATAACACTTAAGAGGCTGTAACAACGCTTATGAATAGGGTTACTCTGGTGCCTGTTTGCACCTGTTGTGCCTCTTGCTGTGATGTGTTATTTTAGTTGTCGCTTTTTTTTGGTTTGTTCTTTGTGTAATTGATCATTCTGAGTTTTTATCTTCTTCCGTTTATGATCAGAAATTAATGCTGTAGTGTCAATATCGATGCAGTTCTTGCAGTAACGTGTCCTTTGTCAGCTTTTACTATAGCGTGGGGGGGGGGGGGGGGGGGGGGAGAAGACAGACAGACAGGACAGACAGACAGACAGATATTTGATAATTGTGTGTGTGTGTGTGGATATTCTACCTCCCCCCTCTCTCTGTCTCTCTCTCTGTCTGTCTCTGTCTCTCTCAGTCTCTCTCTCTTTCTTTCTCTGTCTCATTCTCTCTCTGTCTCTCTGTCTCTCTCTCTCTCTCTCTCCTCTCTCTCTCTCCTCTCCTCTCTCCTCTCTCTCTCTCTCTCTCTCTCTCTCTCTCTCTCCCTCTCTCTCTCCTCTCTCTCTCTCCCACCTCTCTCCCTCACCTCTCTCTCTCTACTCTCTCCCCTCCCTCCCTCCCTCCCTCCCGGTGTAGGTACACGAGACAGGAAATGTATCAGAAAAGCAAGGCAGCGATTTCACTGGTATGGGCAACACCAGGGGGTTGGTTAGGCTACTGATTTGAATAGCCCACTTCTATACATCTTGTCGTCAGATGAGTGTGTGTGTGGGAAAAGAAGGCGGGGCATTGTGATTTCTTGACTGATGGTAGTGTTCGAGCACGTCCCTTACTGAACATAACGGGCTGATGACTGCTTTTGACCCTTTCTTCTTCTTCTTCATTTTTTTTACCCTCTTTCAGAAGGAAAAGAAGTTGTTTTTTTTTTTTAAAAAGAAAGAAAGAAAAAAGAGAAGAAGGAAAGAGCAGAGGGATCATAGTTGTGTCAGGGACACGTGTGAAGTTTTTTGTTTTTTTTTTTTTTTGTGTGTGTGTGTGCATGTGCGTTTTCTTTGTTATCTAAAAAAAAAAAAAACCACCCTGTCTTTCTTTGTGGTTGTTTTCTTTTTTTGCCCTTCACATCTTTATTCTTTTCTTCTTCCTTTTTTGTTAAAAGTTTGACTTCGCTTTTTTTGTTGTTGTTGTCTCTTTCTTTCTCTCTTTCTTCTTCTCCTTCGCCTTCTTTTTCTCCTTTTCCTCCTTTTTCTTTTAAAAAAAGTATGTTTGTTGTTGTTTTTTTGTTGTTATTGTTGTTGTTCTTCTTCTTTTTCTCCTTTTCCTTCTTCTTGTTTTTTCATTCTTCTTCTTCTTCTTCTTCTTCTTCTTCTTCTTCTTCTTCTTCTTCTTCTTCTTCTTCATTCTTCTTCTTCTTCTTCCTCCTCCTCCTCCTCTCCTCCCTCCTCCTCCTCCTCCTCCTCCTCCTCCTCCTCCTCTTCCTCCCCCTTCTTCTTCTTCTTTTTCTTCTTCTTCTTCTTCTTCTTCTTCTTCTTCTTCTTCTTCTTCTTCTTCTTCTTCTCTCTTCTTCTTCTTCTTCTTCTTCTTCTTCTTCTCTCTCCTCCTCCTCCTCCTCCTCCTCCCTCCTCCTCCTTCTGCCCCTCCTTTATCTATCGACCTCATACTGTTTTGGTTCCTTATCAGCTCCTTTTGCTTCGATATTTTCCGCTGCTTCATCTTCGCCCCCTCCCCCCCCCACCCCCACCCCTTGCCCCCTTTGCAGTATTATTTTCACCACCATCACCACCACCCAATTTCCATTACCACCACCATTGCCAGCAATGGTATCATTACCACCACACAACCAACACTCCTTTTAATTTTTCTATATTATACCCCCCTCTCTGTCTCTCTGTCTCTGTTTGCCTGTCTGTCTGTCTGTCTGTCTGTCTGTCTCTCTGTCTGTCTGTCTGTCTCTCTCTCTCTCTCTCTCTCTCTCTCTCTCTCTCTCTCTCTCTCTCTCTTCTCTCTCTCTCTCTCTCTCTTCTCTCTCTCTCTCTTCTCCCCAGCTCCTCTTTCTTTTCTCTATGTATCCATTCCTTTTCGAGTATTAAAATGATTTTTTAAAAACAAAGCAAACAACGGAAGATGGCAAGAGAGGGGGATACTGTTGATATATATCACACTCACTCAGTCCCATGTCCCAAAGGACGTAGGGGGGACATGAGAGAAGACGCAACAGAGATCTTTTTCCATGCTTCACGATCCTGTGTGGCTAGTAGGAGGTGTTGCAGGGGTTGGGCGGTCCAGTCTTTGATGTTGTCAACCCATGATTTCTTTTGGCGGCCTCTTCTTCTCTTGCCCTCGACTGTTCCTTGCAGGATGGTTTTTGCTAGGGTGTTGTGTCTTGTGGTGTGACCAAACCACATCAGCTTTCTCCTCTTTATGGTGGAGAGCAAAGGCTCTTGGGGGCCCACACGCTTTTTGATTTCTTCTTTCACATAGTTATTGGTCTTGTGTTCTTTGTATGATATTTTGAGGAGTCTTCTGTGGCACTTGTTCTCGAATGCTTGGATTCTCCTCTCTAACTCTGCTGTCAGAGTCCATGATTCACAGCCATATAGGAGGATAGATATCACGAGGGATTTGTAAAGGTGGTATTTGGTGCAGAAGCTGATGTTGTTGCTTCTGATGATCTTCTCGAGTCTGACTAGAGCAGATGTTGCTGTTGCAATGCGAGCTTTCACTTCATTGTTTGATGTGCCATCTTTTGTTAGGATGGAGCCTAAGTATTTGAATTGGCTCACCTCTCCTAGTGTTTCTCCATTCATCTTTATTTCCGTGATGTCATTACTCGCGCTGTTGACCATGATCTTTGATTTCTCTGTACTGACCTCCATGCCGTATGCGCTCGCTCGATCTGTTAAATTGTCTGTGAGGATTTGCAGTTCTTGTTTGCTGCTGCCCATGAGGTCAATGTCATCTGCAAATCTGAGGTTGCAAAGGGGCCTTCCACCAATGGAGATGGAAGTGTGGTGGTTTTGCAGTGTCTCTGTCATGATGTTTTCGAGGAAGAGGTTGAAGAGTACAGGTGAGAGAAGGCAGCCCTGGCGAACCCCAACCGTGGTCTTGAAGAACTCGCCCACGTGATTATTCATAAAAACTGCACTTTCTGCGTTCTCGTACAGAGCTTTGATGACTTCAATTAGACAGCTGTCAATGTTGAAGTGCCTGAGTACTTGATATATATATATATATATATATATATATATATATATATATATAATATATATATATGAATTTTTATTTTTAATTATTATTATTATTATTATTATTATTATTATTATTATTATTGCCGGTAGTTGTGAGAGGAGTGTGATGATCACAAGGATGAAGTGGAGGGGAACGATGGGTATGGATGGGCCACTAACCTGTGAATGAATGAATGAATGAATGAATGAATGAATGAATGAATGAATGAATGAATGAATGAATGAATGAATGCATGTTGTATTGGCTTGTTGGATTGACGAACCTGTACTGGTGCCGCGGTTTCTGCCCCCTTATTTTTCATCCTTTGTGCTAAGTAGACACGCTTTGTCAGACATTGACTGTGATAGAGAGATACTTGGGGTAGGCAGGTGCAGTCAGTCGTAGGTAGGGAGAGAGTTCGGGGGGTGGGGGGGGTAAGGGGGTGGAGAGAGAAGGGGGAGAGAGAGATGGGGAGGGGGAGAGAGAGAGAGATAGAGAGACAGACAGAAAGACAGAGAGGAGAGAGAGAGAGAGAGAGAGAGGGGGGGGGGTCTTCGATGGTCTTGAGTTTGATTTTGTTTGCTCATCATATTGGCATCTTAAAAAGCGGTCTTTGTGTCATGGTTGTCAAGTGGGTGTCAAATCTTTTGAATGGTTGAAAGTGTTCTTTGTATTGGTTTTTTGTCGAGTGTGTGTCAGATCCTTTGCATGTTAAAAATGGTGTGGGGTTTTTATTGTTCTTGTTAAGTTTCTCATGTATTTTTTTTAAGAATGTTAAACCATTCTTTGTGTTGTTTCTTTCTGTCAATATTTTTTTCTCTCTTCGATGACTTCCTCACTTTCTTGTTCAGTCCAGTTTT